>LIAE01006966.1:0-15247 GCA_002287525.1 Diploscapter pachys
ATATGATACTGGAATTATTAGGCTGACGAATAAGTTCTGCCACAAAGCTTCAAATTTATTTCATTTATTTTTGAAATGAATTATTCTAAAGTACCTCTAAGTATAGCCGTCCTTTCCCCACGTGGGATGAAGTGGGCAGAGCTTGTTTAGGCAAACTGCAAAACAGATCTAGGGTGTACTTTCGTCAGACGAAAAAACTCTATAGGGGATAGGTTGCAGAGGGAAAATTTTGTATGGGGATGTAGGTCGCAAACTTAAACGTTTACGTTATTGATTGATTAAAGATATAACATATACAAGGAAGTGGGTCGCAAGGGGTTTCTGACGATCGTCCTCCCTAGATCTGCTGCAAATAGGAACATAAATGCAGAAAAGTGAACGGGGCGAATGCGTTTCCCCATTTTCCTTCCTCTAATTTTCTTATCTAATTTTTTTTGTCTAAACGTTGGCTATGGATAAGAATAATTGATCAGACCAGTTTACGGTGATACTGGAAGAAAAGTTATCAAAACTCAAAATGATAAAAAGAGAAAAGGTAAAAACTGTTCCCTACCAACTCCAATTTATAGGCAAGTAATTAGAAGTACAGGATTGTAAAAATATCGAAGTTAAAAATATAGGTAGGGACCGCCAAGCTCCTCCCCTTTCACTTGATTTAATATTGTCCATAACTGGATAACCCTTTCGATTATCGCCAATTTTTTTTGTGTTTAATAATTGATCGGTACCTACTATACAATTCGATACCGCTCTTTCGCGTAGTGATATCGATTTATTGATTGGGTGCGAAAGGAGTCCGCAAATGCGCGTCAAATGCACATCAAATTACGACAATGCTAATATTTCGAGTTATAAAAAGGTACATTTCATTTTTTTTCATAAATCGGTACACCTAGTTGATATGTACAACATATGTAGAAATTAGAAAAATCCTGCGTAGAGCGACTGAGATCCTGATAATCCGCGAAAATATAAAAGAAACCAATGCTGAAATGGAAGAGAGTGCAGAGAAAAAGATCCCCAAAGGCAGGAAAAGAAGGGGGGAGCGAGGGGCACAGTGCCTTTTGCAGACAGACCACGCCCCTTTCCTTTGTCCACGAAAAAGAGCGATTTTTCCGATTTTTTGCGTTAAATTTTATCAAATTTTGTATCAGTGACGTATTTTTTCGCGGTTTTTTCGATGGGGATGGTTAGAGGGGCACTTCAGCCCCTTAAAAATGTAGAAAACATAGTGCCAGAGTGAACTTGGCAGAATGGCTGACGGTCCCTAACTTAGTGTCAATCCTTGGCCCAGCAACGAAGTTGTATCGCAAGTGTCGCAAAAACGCCTCCAAAGCGCCGTAAAAGTGACGCAAAATTGCTCAGAGAACAAACTATTCACTGGTGATTTTAAGCTAAAAATGAAAATGTTCTTGCCCTCCAAAGACTTAGACTTAATAGTTGGTCATATCTCGGTGAAATTTTGGTTTGCAAAAAGGAAAATATTCAGAAAATCGAGATGAATCAGTGGATATCTTGGGATAAATATTGTTTCTTTGGACGAGCTCTTCCTTTTTGCTTGCAGCCTAGATACTCATCGCAATTTTCGTCGGCCCCTATTCCGAACTTCTTTTCCATTGCGATATCGCCGAGTTCCTTGTTCCCAGTGATACTGTGCTCTCCATTCTAACTGTTTCCATCCTTGCAGGCAGTACTGGTCGCGTTTATGAAGAAAAGCATCTTCAAATTTGTTTCCTGGGCTACGACACAATCTTGGACTTCAATTATATCCAGATCCACATCATCTTGATGAGCCACGAACTTGGTGAAATAGAGATGACCTACAGTTTTCCAACTGCTTGAAAGAGGGGACGTATTGGGGGAAAGAGCTACAGACTCCTGAAAATGGTAACCTGGTACAGTAATCCTGTAAAACTAACCTTCGGAGTCGGCTGGATCAAAAAAGGCCTCCGAGTTGGAATAGGAGAAAGGCTTGAGGTCAGTGGAATGAAAAGAGATACCAAAATTACCCAAAGCATTCTGAAAATCGGATTTAGTTTGGAACTAGGAGTCCAAGCAAAGGGCGAGGCGAAATGAGCGGAGTTTGCAACATCCGCCCCACCTAATAGACTTGGCTGCAAATGTCGGCGGAGAACTTAACGAGGGTCATCTGTCGGTCTGCTCATGGCTCTCTGACTCACGGATTTACACAAATTTTTATTAGAAACTTGGAGTCTTCACAATTTTCGAAGAACAAATATGTCTTGAATTACATAACTCGTAATAGTAAAGTCTTCGTTTTTGAGTTGGAATGGCTGGGGATTATTATCTCTGAAGACGTGGAGGAGCTCGAATCCTGAAAATAAGGCGGTTATTTATTTTTCCCGTCAAAATTAAATCGAAACTCATATTTTTTGCAAAACAAATTAGTAAAAAAGGGGCAACCAAGCAAATAATTTCTGACCCTCTCCTCTTCTTTGTTTTGTTTATTGATGCTGTTTGAGTTGACAAGTTTTTATTTCGCTAAATATTTTTGATTCCAAGTTTTTTATCCATTTGTTTTCAATTGTCTTGTATTTTCCTCACAGTTCGTTTGTCCCAAAATCATCGCAGGGTTTCCAAAAATTTTGCCCATTTTTCAGAGAGAGAATAAGAAAGAAAAAGAGCCAATGGGCCGTTTGATCGCCAGAGGCTCGAAAACTAATCCAGCAAGAGGTGTCGCCGCTCAGCCCTGCCAAGACCATGCGCGTGCGGTGAGAATCTCAAGGCGAGGAGGGACGTAGTGAAACAAATCTGCCTCTAACTATGCTTAGGGAAAGTCAGCGCAGTCTTTCCTCTGGCTCCCTCCCCGTAGGGTAAGTTACCCGCCCACATACAACTGTGGCAGCCAGCGCGGCGTATATCCTCGCAGAACGGACGATGGTTGGATCTGACGGTACTGGTATGATCAGCGCCGGGATGAAGATAAGCTAGGCCGATCGAAAGCCGAAAGGGTGCACAATCACCCGTGTTGAGATTCTATATAGTCTAACTGGGTAAGTTTCTGCGGGGTCCATAAATGGCCTATTCTCTGATTTGACCTACCTCCTCCAGCTTTCTGAGGAATGGGCTGATAAGCAGAGGATCAAAACAGACTAACCATAAAAAATCATGGCCAATCTGATCCTTCCGTATATTCGATGTGCATTATAGACCAGCTGATCTTGTCCTCTAGGCAATCCCAAGAAGAAAATGCCTCCTTTCTTCAGCATACACCAAACTTTTTGAACTTCTCGAATGTCTCCAATCGGATCCCGAGGATCTCCATATCTTTGTAATCCACTGTGCTCAATGGAGGAGAAAGACACCGCAAAATCGAATTGCTTTTGTCTAAAAATGATCTTGTACGCAATTTTTCGGGAACCAACTTACTCTTTCCAATTCTTCGCATATTCGTAAGGATGAATCCATTTGACTCTGCTCTCGCCCAAGATTGTCGTACTTTGATATTCCACCGTAAGCAGCGAGTTCGCTCCACTTTGGAGCGCAATTACTTCGACCCAGGGATCTACAGATCCGATTACTATCCCATTCATGCCAGTGACGTTCATATACTTTATGGAGTGCAGCACCGATACTGCAAAATTTTAACTCTTAAAAAGAAAATTTAATGCGCTCACTTCCTCCAACTCCATAAGATGAGAGGGTTAGTGGATCAAGATTCAGCCAGGCAGGGATTTGGTTCCAAGTTTTTGGCATCGGCTTCGCCATGTCGTTATGATAGCCCTAAATTAGGTTCTACTCAGCCATTCAAAAAGAGTCGTCCTCGTAAAAATAACTACCTTTGTAAGTACAGCGTGACCATTCATAGTGAACTCAGGAATCAGTTCGAGAGGAATTGATTCTGGGGGAGAAGATGGCGGATTATATTTCAATGCGATATCTAGCCATGAAGAGAAGATCTGAGCTTAGATTACGACCGCAAGACATATTTGGTCTTACCTGATCACACGTTTTAGGCTTAGTGCTCTTTAGAAGAGGCACTGGCTCGCTGGCAGAAATAATTTCGAATCCGTTTGGCTTGAAAACTTCTTCATTGATGGTATAGTAACTAGTTTGTCCTTTGTAGGTAGTCAAATGCCTGGAAATTTCTTTGATTTTTGGCTCTTCTTCGACTTAAAATTCTATGAATAGTTAAATTTTAGAATGAGATTGCATGAAAATTAATGATAAGTGAAAGGAATTCATCCTGAATCCTGTAACTGCTTTTTGGGGAACCTTGATTCTTGGTTTTAACATTATTTCATAGTGATTTTATACTACAAAATCAGGGGTGGGACTCAAATAAGTTTAACTACGATGGTTAAACGAAAATTTAACTATCATAGTAAAATGATTTACTACAATCATAAGTTAAAGTTTTTCAATTACTTTCAAGTTATTTTCGTTCTTTTATTAGCCATTCTATGTAAAAATGGAGTATTGCTGGGAAAGGTTTGGCACAGCCCCAGAATTATTTTTCTGAAAATGGTCCCTAGTACACGACCTGTCAAGTGGTGCATAGGCGCGAATTTACTCTAGCCTTTCTGCTAATACTTCCTCGCCTCCCCCCATTGCATCGCGCGCTGCTCAGCGAACAGCGAAGAGTGAAGAGACGAAAATAAGTGAGAGTTGAAAAAATGAAAAGAGAAAGAACTTTCTAATAAAAGATTTATTAGTTTGATCAAATTAAGCCCTAGTTATCCCAAGTAATTGCCCAATTATGTAATTATTCATTTCTCATCAAAATTCTGACTTTTTCAAGAACGGTTTTATGAATAACACTCAGTTATAAGACCCATTCTGCACGTTTCAGACTCTTTTCTGGAAAAATAAAATTTCAAATCTTCTAGAATCATTTTTCTTTATCGGAAAAATTCAAGTTTGGCGTCAAAATGTTCGTAGACGCTTATTTAGCAAAATTCTGAAGATATCTCCCCTATATTCTAGTTTGTTCCGCATGTTCAGATGCTATGTGGGGCTTGCCGTTCCGAATGGTAATTTTGGTAGTCGATTTAGGGGGTCTATGACGTACTTCTGGAATCACACCTCTCTAAAACCTCTATTTCCTTCAAATTTCTGAACTTCTAGTGTTTTTAGGGTATTATTTTGAGGATTGTGAATGCTTAGATTTTCCTAGTGATTCTTTTCTTAAAACTTGCTATTATATATTGCAATGTAGACTACGTGTTTGTACAATAAATTTATATTGCAGTTCTTTTTTTAATTTTAGTATCTATCGCTTGCCTGCCATTGATAAAGCTTTCATATATCCATTAGAGCATCAATAGGTTAATTTTTGAACTAATGCATGCCAAGATTGAAGAAAACTTTAAAAATATAGTGTCCATGATAATGAAATATCGATCCTTGATAAGAAAAATAATTATTGCGGTTAATTGTTGTGATTTTACTCTATTCTATAAAAAGCTGCGTCATTTCCGAGTTACCCTTTGAGTGTCATTTGGGAAAAGCTTGTGATGGCCGTCGGAGAAGAAAATGAGTAAAATGATTTTAATCTTAATTTGAATAATTTCAAATTTTTAAAATTAAATTTTAATGGCTTAGAAAAAGTTTAGACTATGAAAAGATTGTCCACGAGGCATTCAAAAAGTTCCCTCCTAAACTAGTCACAAGTTTCTGCTGCCTTGTGCAAATTTGGCGGCTATCCTTTTCCTCGGGCTTTTATAAATAAAGGTCTAGAAATCTCAAAAGCTTACTTTCTTTTTAGGACATCTGGCCACTCCGAGCGGTCGAATTTCCAAAGCTGAGCCTCGTTGGAAACATCTCGATTAAAATAATAAACAAATCCGATGACAAGAATAACCGACAGAAGGGCAATTTTTTGTTTCCCAGTTGTACTCATCAAACTTGATTGTGACGATCTAAATAACTGAACATGAAAAGATAAAGACACGTACAAGATTGGGGAGGAAGAGTGAAAACTGAAGAAGGTCAATGGTGACTGGCGGCTAATCGGGAGCGGGATTAGACCTTCATCGACAGATTTATTAACTTCACGGATGTTGCGACCTCCCTGCACTTGTTCAATAACGTTGGTAAAATACTGTAGAAAGCTTTATTCAATACTGGGATTATAAGAACTATAAGAAACCCATTCAAAAGGGGTTTTATATTAAAAAATAAAAGCGGAGGTTTTATTCACAGGTGAAAGTCCCTCAAATATGGAATCAGTCACCAAAATATTTTTACCTAGGTGATATACGAGCAACGGACGTCGAAAAAAAAAATTATATACGAGTCACTGACGTCGAGATTTTAAAAATATTGGTTGATCTCCTTTTGTGGGAATCACTTTTGGATACAAATAGAGCGCTTTTCGTGAATAAAACTTCCGCTTTTATTTTTTTTAAATATAAAAACCCTTTTGAATGGGTATATTGCCGAGCTCGCCATTTCACGCCTATTAAAAAAGGAACGCTGATCTTGGTCCAGAAATTGTCGAGTTACGGTATTTTGAAAATTCAAATATCTCAGCTTTGATACCAAATTGATGAAGTGATAAGTAATTTCGCGAAGCTTTGATGTTTAAAACCCAAATGTTAATTTATTCTCCCCAATGTATTTGATTTCCTTCGGAAACCGATAAATGAATGACAATTACTACTTCTGGGGGAATAATTGATATGCTAGAAATTGTTGTAATTCCCTTAAAATCGTTCTATATCATATCAGAAGCGACGAAGCTGGGACAATAAATCTCAGACTTCTGTAATAGTCGCGAAAAGTGAGCACGCAGTATATCAGTATATCTCCATTAGCCACATTGCCAGAAACCCCAGAATAATTACGCGTGGCCCTCCTTACATAGGTAATTACGCGGCCAATAAAATAAAATTAAATCTCCGTCGACAACCTGTTGACATATGAAATCCATAAAGCCATAAAGCGCATTCATTGTTCAACGATTAATATTTTTAATTCGTGGTCTTCTATGTATATGATACAACTAAATGCGCACTTACATGATTTTATGTAATCTAGAATCAGTATTTTTACCCTTAATAATAATAGTGAACTTTCTAAACCAAAGTAAATGATAGCATTTTTGAAAATTTAGAATTGTACGCAATAGCTGCAAAAAACTGGCTGCGCATACGAGGTATCTTTCTTCTTTTAAATTGCACAAAATTAGATGTTTTTACAACCCAATTATGGTATCGAATTCAAGATAACTTGAAGTAATTGTTGTCTAATCAGCAAAATAATCAACGGCATTTTCCATGCTTTTAGCATTGGAACACGATACTGGCTCAAGCCAATTTCACTTAAAGAGCGACAGTCGAATCATCAAGGCCGCGTAATTACCTATGTAAGAAGGGCCACGCGTAATTATCCTGTGATTTTTGGGAATGTGGTTAATGGAGATATACTGATATACTGCGTGCTCACTTTTCACGACTGTTACAGAGGTTCGAGATTTATTGTCCTGGCTTCGTAGCTTCTGATATGATATAGAACGATTTTAAGGTGATTACAGCAATTTATAGGATATCAATTATTCCCCCAGAAGTAGTAATATGTATGTATTTTAAATTAGTCCATTTAGATGGATATTGTGCCTGATTTAGGCAGGCAATAATGCATTAGGCCAAATTTCGTTCTGTACGAAGTTGGTCTTCCTTTGTAAAGTTTAATTGAAGGGGGCGAAATAGAGATAGCGCATAAGGAAAAAATGAAAGTCAGGCCAGAAAACCAAATAAGGCTTCTTGTTGGCTCGCTTTCTTTTGTGCAAATATATATGATTTTTTACTCATTTCTAAATTTCATTCCAACTCTATGAGGAAAGAACATTTGTTCATTAATGTAAAATTGGCAATAATTTGGGAAATAGAAAGTCGACTAGTCTGAGGGGTAGAAAAATGAAAATGTAAAAATCAACATAAGATCGGGGATTGTATTAGGGCGTTTTGATCACATTTGTCAATATTCATTCCACTAATATAGGAATGAGCATTATTTATGCATTATGAAAATAATAATAGAATGCTTGAAGGTAACTTGCGAGATCACCTTATGCCTTCTACTTATGATAATTCAAGTCGAAATTTGAAGATGTTGTAATATCGTAGCACCGAAAAATTCGGAATAGTATAGGCTATAGTAAGGCAGGATAGAGATTATTTTATCGTTCAATTTCATATTTTACGATGCTACGACATCTGCAAATTGTCGTTTAGAATGCAAATACGGAAGCAAATGAATCTGCCGATACTTTCGCGGGTGCTAGTGAATACATTATTTTTAGAGAGACCAAGTGGTTTTTCAAAATAGGTTGAATTTAGTAAATTTGATATCAGTGATGGGCGAGGTCGTGAATAGCTCAAAATTTAAAAAATTTTCAAAAACGGCCCATTCTATCAAAAGTTATGTTACTAGAGTTTCGACGTCGTTCATGCCTTCAGAAGGCCTTTTTCGAAAAATTAACGACGCCATCATTTCGGGTGCATTTTATTACCCTAATTAGTGTCTTGGTTTCATGAAATTATCAGCTAACTAACAAAATAATTAACGATAATTGAAACGACGACGTTTCCGAACTGAACGTTTCAAAACTGAGGTCAGATATGACTAAATAACACTTGGACGTTTCAGAACTGGGATCAAAAATAATTAAAAAGACTACCTTTCAGGTTTTGAATTGAATTTATATCAAGGCAGATATAGCTTTGAATTACTTTTTAAACATTTTTTAAATAGCTATCAATATTTACATGGTCATCTCATGAAATTGTACATAACGGGATATTGAATAGTAACTGATCCATAACCTGGGAGATGCAAAGTGATTCAGAGTAATTTTTGTGTGTTAGAAATGGAGAAATAACACATGAAAAGTGGTTTGCATAAATTTATTCTTTCTTCTCTATTTTCAACCTCCCAGATTTCAGACGCGATTATAAACCTTATGTTCAGTATAGATGCCAAAATTTAGCAATTCTTAAAATTCTGCATATGAAATTAAAAAATAATCCTCACAATAATTGTTAATATAAGCTCCTTTTTCGATTGCTGTATCTTTATGTAGTTTAAAATTTTCGAATTATTGATTATTAGCCAAATATCCTCAAATCTCAAAATGTCGACTTTCTCGTAAATTTTAATACACTAAAATCCTATACATATTGATAAGAAAGTAATATCATTAAAAAATTTTAATAAGTCATGAAAGTATATGTTGAATTTAGGGAGATGTTTTTATTTGTTTTTGCTATTGAGAATATATAATCGTAAGGGCAAAATGCACAACTTTGAGAGGTTGTCTCTAATTTAAATATCAACTTAAAGATTAAAAAGTACTTAAAATCATGTCTTGATCAGAATTCAATTCAAAACCTGAAAGGTAGCCTTTTGAATTATTTTTGATCCCAATTCTGAAACGTCCAGTTCGGAAATATCGCCGTCTCAAATTTTCCGCCGTTTCAATTATCGTTAGTTATCTCGTTAATTAGTTGGTAATTTCATGAGACCAAGACACCAATTAGGGTAATAAAGTGCGCCCGAAATGATGGCGTCATTGGTTTTTCGAAAAAGGCCTTCTGAAGGCATGAACGACGTCGGAACTCGAATGAATATAATTTTTGATAGGATGAACCATTTTTGAAAATTTTAAGTTTTGAGTTCATCACAACCTCGTCCATCATCCTAATATTTATTTTACTCAATTTAGCTTATTTCGAAAACCACTTGACCTCTCTAGTCATAGTTATGCATCGTTGTGCATTTAAAAAAATAAAGTTTATAAGATGATGAATTTATATTCTCAGAATTATTAGTTTTTTTTCTCTGGAAGCGATTTCTACGATGTTTTTCTACCATCTACATGCTCTTTTGATACAGTTGTATTTATCGAATGAGGAAGTAAAATTCTTTGAAAATTTCTAAACATTTTAAAATCTACTTTCTACACATTCATACAGACGTTTAGTTTTTGAAAAGAGTTGGACAGCTGAGTTAACAATGTAAAAATGTCTAATGAAACTGAAAGGCCCAATGAAATGTTTACAAAGAACGCCAGAGAAATTTTTGGCATCAAAAAATTAGTCAACGATTTTTTTTAATCTAGCTATCAAAAATTAGATTAATAAATTTGTAAATTTGTATTTTTCGCTCGAAGTCCAGTTGAAAATTGAAAATATCCGAGAGGTCAATATAACATCTGCCTCAATATTTCAATAATTTTATTATCATAACATATTAGAGTAAATTAGGCGCAGATATTATGAAAATGAATGTAATAAAAGCTAGGAAAGACCATCGTCAAAGACTCCTTTGGGGCCCATCTGTCCTTATAATTTTTCGTCTTACAAAAGTGCTCTTAGGTTTGAATGTAATGATTTTATTAAATTCTAAAGCGGAAATGATTTTAAGAATCCAAGAGCATCTGTCTAAACAAATTTTGATTGAAAACTCCAACAAGAAGAGATTACTAGAAATGACTTTTACAAAATTTTGAAAGAAAAACGAAAATCAATCGTTCCAACACTATGTCAACTTTACGAAAATGCTCCCACACAATACCGATGAAAAGACAAACCTTCATAGATCGAATGTCATCCAATCTAATTGCGAAACTTATTAATTAATTACTGAGTATTGCGATTTTGATGATGCATTTCAGGCAGTTTGTAGATTGTGTAATGACGGAATTATTCCTTTTTAGACATAACTTCTATCGGGACACTCCCGATCCAGTACTGTCCATTCCAGAACTCGTTCAGAATAGGCTTATAAAGTGATTCTATGAAACATCCCGATTCAGAACTCGGTCCAAATATCACTCCAAATGAATGTTTCATTCCAAAACTCGATCGAAATATCATTTTGGAGTGAAAATATGAAGTGTATCTATTCAGAACTCAGGAAGGAATTTTAGAAATGTTCGCCTCTATTTGGCTTATTTCTTCACCACAAGGGTATTTCAGTGCGTTGATGACGGATCTGAAGTCGAAATGTGCTGACCTTGGGTCCTAGCTCAGGATTTGACTTTGAACATCCATTTAATGCAAAACTGTCATTTTAGCAGAGAAGAACAACAAAGCTCCTCTCAGTCAATGTATTCAAATTAGGGTATTTCTTATATTATCTTACTGTTACGTGTTATTTCTCATTTTTTCAAAGAAAATTTCGGCCTTAGTACTCACGTCAGTATTTTTGATTTTACAATGGAACGTTCTGATCTGTTACTCGAAGTTCTAACTCATTTTTTGCCCAGCACACAATTCGGGTACGTAAATAACGATTATGAAGTCATAAAGGGCAACGGAGCGTAATTAGTAAAAAAATTAATTTTCTGCAATGCTTCTTATTTCTCCGCGTCTCCTTTTCGTCTCTTCGTTCCAGATACCATTTCTCACCATTGTCGTTTATTTCCCATCGTGCGTCATTTCACTGATCTCAAGCCTTTGTATGCAAAAGTCGGCCTTTTACAAATGAAAAGCAAATTATGCCTAATTATCTCGCTAATTAATGCTCCATTGCCCTTTCTGGCTTCAAATTGTGATACACATACCCAATCTAAATCTTAGTCAAAAAATGAACAGAAATTCAAGTAATAGATCGGGACATTCTTTTTTTTCAGATCCGTCATCAACGCACTGAAATACCCTTATAGTGAAGAAGTAAGCCAAATAGAGGCGAACATTTCTAAAATTCCTTCCTGAGTTCTGAATAGGTATACTTCATATTTTCATTCTAAAATGATATTTCGATTGAGCTTTGGAATGACAAATTAATTCGGAGTGATATTTGGACCGAGCTCTGAATCGGGATATTTCATAGAACCACCTTATAAGCCTATTCTGAACGAGTTCTGGATCGAAAGTGTTCCACCATCCCATACTCGATTTTTATAAATAACGTCTTATATGTGATTTTCCCTAAAATTATGAAGAAAAATGATCTTTCGATTTGCACAGCAGATAAAGTTAAGATAGAAAGAGAGTATATTAATTCTACGAATGATCCACGAATAAAATAATTAGCCAGATATCAATCAATTCATATCCAAAAGGGGTATGCGGAAATGTCTGTTTCCATCCATTATTGACTAATTTTCGTTTCATTTACGAAAATCTCAAAAATCGTTTTCGCACACCCCTGATAACCAACCTTTATGTTATTCTTCTCATGAAATTTTGCTTACAATTTGGAGAGTTTGCAAATGTCCATGCTTATTTCACGAGGAATCTTCTGCCTCTCAGTTGTGAAAGTTCAGCCATCGTTCAACCATTATGATATGTTTATGAAACTTATTTCGATAAAAATGAATAATTGCACAAAGTATCTGTGGAAATCCTAAATTGAGACGTTGCGAGAGTATTTCAATTCCTATTTATCATTAGAAAAATTAGAAATTTTACTCCAAGCAATGCCGGAAGTAACTTGCCCAATCCACGACAAATCAAACCTAGAAACCAATTTCTCTTCATCGAAAATGAGTTTGGACTAAAACATTCGACAGTTCTAATTTTTGAAGAATAGAAAAATGTGGAAGCAAAAGCAAACAAATCGAAAGGATGGGAAATTCGAATTTTAAAAATGTTCATTTTTCTTTCTGTTAAAAAATTACTTCCGCATGAAATGTCACAATAAGTTTAGCTTTGATTCTCTGAAAGTGCATGATTTTAGTCTTTGCAAATTTGTTCATAAACCTGGAGTATCCTGCTTCTTAAATTAAGTAAGTTGAGTAAGTCGACTTTAAATGCAAATGATATTTTGCTTGATTAGCGTCCCCAAGCTCTGCCTACTTCATCCCACGTGGGGAAAGGACGACTATACTTAGAGGTACTTTAGAATAATTCATTTCAAAAATCAATTAAATAAATTTGAAGCTTTGTGGCAGAACTTATTCGCCAGCCTAATAATTCCAGTATCATATTTCTACGGCTATTTGAGTACAAATTGAAAATATTATTTATTTTAGAAAATCCTTCATAAGTTTTCGTGGAAAGATGAAAAGTAATGAGAATAATCCGAAAACAAGTAGGTTCACATATTTGAAATTTCAAACATGAACTTGTGGCATGAAAGGTGAACTATGACGTAAGACTTACTATTTTGGACTAATCCTAGTGTATTCTACCAAATCAATTTCGAATGCACTTGGCTTGGTTCAGAAAGATAAATTTTTAAGGCACACACACCTCCTTGTAACAATTATTGAGATTTAGAAACGAGAATCTACGAGGTTTTCAAAATATCGCTAATTATATCCTTGATAATCTATCTATTTGTTGCAAAGGAATTCAATCAATTTATAAACACTAGTGTTATTCGATCTAATTCCACTGAAACTATAAAGTAGGATATTTCTATTTATCAACATTTCAACATTCGCAAATAGTTTGAAAAGTTCGAACAGAGTATGAGATCTGAAATTTTTTCATTAAAAATTCGTATAAGGTATAAGAACAAATTTACCAACATACTAACTTAAATATTTGAAAGTCTCTGTAATTATCGAATCTTTAGCCCGACTCCTTCCTTAAAATCTTCGAAAGTTACAGAGACTCTTAAACATATCATATCACCCAAAATGCTTAGATTTCTTAAAGAATATAACTTTCGCATTTTGGATTTCTTTAAAAGAAATATATTCTGTTTAGGATTAACGAAATACTCTTGCAGGACATTTTCACTTGATCCATGTTGCGGCCAAATGAGTAATCACCTATTTCGAATAATGGCAGGGTACGGAATCGGAAGGACCATCAACAGAGGGCATATCATTCGCACCATAAAGTGTCCTGGTCCTGGCGATAATATACCGCAATTTCGCAAGATAAAATCAATATTTCCTAAAATGGAGGAGCTTATGATCACAGATGTATTAATGTATAAGACATGTTATTCGTAAGAAGCGAGTTTGGGGTGATACCTAGAGGGCACAAGTGATATTCCGAATTTGAAGACAGAGTTATGAAAGTATTTTTCTCAAAGTCTGATGGGCTAATCAAGCTTATAGCAAAAAGTTGCTTGAAGAATGGATTGGCATAGCCAAAGATATGATACGAATTTTTGAATTTCAACTATCGATTCTTCAACCCAATATGAGTCAGAAGAATCATCATTTCTCAAATTGGTAAAGCTCAATTTCATTGATTCATACCATTTTAGAAAGTAGATATCTTAGACTACTTGCTGGTATAAATAACTTTCGCTTACTCCAATTATGGGAATTTAAACAAATTTCTGCACTTGAAATGTCACACTTCGGCGAAAAATCAATCTTTCATAGCAGCATATGGTTGTTTCGATGAGATTCTGGTACCAAAATGTAGAGGAGATACAGACAAGTAGATTGTGATCAAAATTGTATTTTTCGGTGCAGAAGAACGGCTCCGAAATTTTTCGAAACATGAGTTCCAGAACAGGCGAGACAAGTGGTCATATTGCGTTTATAAACCGTGATATTCGTAATCAGTGTAGTCGAAAACCCCCAGGGACAAAATATTAGACCCTCGGTATCACCCCCTCTATGAAAACTCGAATCTTTCAAAAAGCATGTCTTAAAAAATTGACGAAAAGTAACGTTGGATGAGAAATTTCTCGAACCGAAGATATAAATATACAAAAAAAAAACTTTCTATTATTGATTGGAGAGAACGTTGATATTCAAAAATTACGCTATTCGTCTCGTTTCTCTTCTACGCGACTCACTATTTCGCTCCAAATTCGATTTCTAATTGCGGAATGGATATTGACTTTCTCTCCGATCAACGACAATTCAGAATGACGTTCCTATTCCTGCTATAAACAAGAATGGAGTTGACTTCGCATTTTATAAAGGGCGAAAATCGTGTTGCACTTATGAAGACCCCAAAAAGTGATTTCTTTTACAGGAGGAGAAGATATTCCAAATTTAGACGACTTCTATCGAGAAATGAGAGCCATCTCAATCTACACCAAGAATACATGTTGCATACGCGTTATTTCGAGGAATATATCGACGAACTTATTCCTTACTTCGAACTTAGCAAAAACACAACCGAAAAGGGACAATTGGCCATAAAAAATATGAAACTGTAAACTAAAATAACTGGAAAAGATGAATAATTTATTGAGCGATGTTTTAGAAATACTTCGGCTGATCATTTATGTGTACATATAAGAAGAGCTGATCATCCATGCCCATCTAAATTGGATTTCACAATTCCGGCTATAGATTTTCTCATCAAGAAATTGGTAATATAGTTTTATTTATGAACTATGTATGTAAATATTAATG
>LIAE01006967.1:11155-67237 GCA_002287525.1 Diploscapter pachys
TGATGAAGAAATAGTATTTCAATATATCGAAAGAATAACAGAACTTTATATTTGATACTTTTCGAATTAATTATTTTATAATCTTTGATGGAGAGAAATTTGGAAAAAAACATCATTTGAGCGAGCAAATGAAACATTGCATACTTGATTGTAATGTATCCGGACAATTGTTTCATGCCAGGCCAGTCCTCCTCAGTCGGCACTCCCAGAACGTGGTAGATCTTCGAGAGCTGATCCAGTTCCGATTCGCCGGGGAATAGGGGAGCCTGAAAGCTTTACCTTCAAATTGCTAGGTAGAAAAAAATCAATGGAAGCTGAAAAAGTAGTTGTACCGTAAAATATATGAAATAGCTAAACAAGATCTCTCTATCCCATCTTCTCCAATCTCGCATGTGCAACTCTACTTATCAAAACCATCAAATCACAATCTACCTTGAGCAGCAACTCCCCGATGATGCATCCCATCGCCCAAATGTCGACTCCCACTCCATAGGCCTTGGCGCCGTAGAGCAGTTCGGGAGAACGGTACCATCGAGTCACGACCTAGGAATTCCCAATGATTTTATTCAGGAAGAAGTTCAAATAAAACTGATCTTCACGAAAATTCACTTCCTTTTGTTCGAATAGGATAAAAATTTGATGATTTTTTCCCTAAATTTCATACCTGATGCGTGTAGATACGATTCGGCGATCCGAAAAATCGCGCCAGACCGAAATCAGCTATTTTAATTCGGCCCGTGCTATTCATCAACAGATTGTTCGGTTTCATGTCCTGAAAGTTAGATTTTTTATTATTTAGAAAGTCGATTTGCCAATATGTACATGACGTAATGACGGAACGCGAAAATGAAATATTCCGTCATCATTATGCAATTTACAAACTCGTTCTAACCCTATGGAGAATCCAGTGCGCATGGAGGAACTCGAGTCCGAGCAGTGTCTGCAACGTGATGTTCTTGACTTGAGGCATCATCAGAACGATGTCGGAGTCTTTGATTACGTGCTGAAAACATATTTTTCAGAGTATAGAAATTTTCGAATGAAAAAATAGCATTAATAGGTGGGAAAAGTTTCATATAGCTTGTATACAGGTAAACTTTATATTACTTTGTGCATGATATTCTTAATTTAAATTTTTGCAATTCAGGTAAAATAACCTCGAGATCAGTCTCCATGAAGTCAAACACGAGTTGAATGCTCGTTCGATGGCCGATGACGTCACGCAACTGAAAACATTGCGTCATTTAGAGATTATGAAATGCTAGAAGGCTACTAAAATGATGAACTATGATTTTCTATAGATTCGTCACTATCATTAGACTTTTCATTCATAATATAAAACTCACCATGATAACGTTATCGTGATGTATTTCCTGGAGGAGTTTGATTTCTCTGAGCGCAGTTCTGTGAATGCCATCGCGCGCTTCCGCACGGGAGCCCAGTTTGATCTGCAACTTTTGAATTCTCAAGAAATTTGACATTTCTAAACCTTTTTGATGGCGACAAATTCCCCAGTGTCGACGTCCTTTGCCATGTAGACGTTGGCGAACTGAAATATTCATTTTCTCATGCTTAGAAAAGTTGGACACAAGGCGATCTTCATAACTATGTGTTTTTCTTCTTATAAGCTAATCGAGATACTATCTCTGACGGTGTTTTTCTTCAAAAGTCGAGAATATGTTCAATTCGTTTCAAAATTGTACCTGCCCTTCACCCAAGTGCCTGATTGTCTCGTACTTTTTCGATTTTTCCGTTCCCATTTTTCTAAAAAAACATCGAATTTTATTGGTAATCCCATAAAATTTCAGAGGTATTCAAATTGGATTTGAACAATTTCCAATAAAAATTTAAAAGTCTAAGATAAAATTTATGAAATCTTCAACAATTAACAACAGCAGTAACAATGAAATTGGGTGAAAATCAACAGACAGGTTTTTCTTCTAAACTTTGAAGCTCCTTAGCGGATCGGCAGCCTTCTTCTTGAATTTCTTGTGGTTCGTCGCAAATCGAAGTTTGTTCCGATTCTTCGACGATTTCTTCGATTTTCGATGCGTCTGCGTGGAGAAATCCATTCCGCGGAGGGCTTTCGGAACTGAAAATTTCAAATTATCGCAAAATGAAATAAAATTTAGAAAAGAAGATGGTTCGAGCGTTTTTCGAGAAGATTCCAAATCATGTACTTGAAAATTCTACATAGTTCGTCATTAATTGAAATAAGAAAGGCAAATGTTCATGTCAAATTTGGACTTTTCGAAAAGTCAAAAGTACACTTACAAAAATAACGTTGATAGTTGTCAACTTGCTGCATATTTTTCAAAAACTTATAAAAATGACTCAATATGACATACCCATGTAATCGGGAACATCAGCAAGGGCGGAAGACTGCACTCTGAGAGTGACGGGCTGACTGTCCGTGGCCATGAGACTCTTCTCGCGAGGATTCGAGGCGAAGAAACTCTGCAGTTTGGTGGAACGCAGCAGCTAAAAATGTAAAATAAATCAAGTAACAAGAAGATCAAGAATAACCTCTTCCTTGATTTCCTTCAATCGAGCCGCTTTGATGACTTTCTTCGAGCACTTGCTTAGGGCTTCCTGAAATTCCTCTTTTAATTGACAATTTCAATTTGGTAAAATGGCAAAAAGGTAAATAAGTTATTTGTATATGACTATCATTCTTTATGCCATTTCAAATCCTTATTTGTGTTTCTCATTTTTAAAATATATTTACCCTCGTTCTGAGCACAAACGTGTCGAGCTCCTTGATCTTCATTTCATAGGGAACCAGGACTTGACTGCCCACTGAAGAAATTCGATAAAAATGATTTGTCTCAAAGAAAGATGTCTTACTCATTTCATTGACTTCTGCCTCGATTTTGTCGAAGAGCGGCTTTTCTTCGGGCGTGCAGAATGAAAGGGCCGTGCCTTTGTTCCAACCTCTGGCAGTTCTGGAAAATGCACATTTTTAGAATCAATAAAATTATGGCGTGAAAAGATAATGAATTTGAGCGATAACTCAACTGACGAAATTTACTTCTTAAGGACAAATATTCACCTGCCAACTCGATGAACGTAGTTTTCGGAAGTGAGCGGAAAGTCGAAATTGACGACGTTTCCAACGTGGTGGAAGTCGATGCCACGGGAGACACCAGCCTCACGATCCAGTTTCTGGCGCTCTTTCGAATGCTGAATGAAAGTTGTAAAGATGCATCGTTATGACATATCCTTGCAAAACTCAATTGTTTTGGAAGAAAACAAAGAAAATATGAGAAATCAGTTTTCATCTTTTCACGTTATTCTTCAAACCGCGAATCTATTAGTTGCCGAATATTGAAAGCGGATTTTTGAGTCCAACCTTCGTCTTCTTCTCCTTCTCCTCCTCCTGATTGTTCGTCCCGTCCACATTCTTGTCGTCCGAAGCGATCACGATCGAAAACAGACCCGAGTTGAATTTGTCGATCACATGACATCTGAAATGCATATTTCTAAAGCCAAGAAACATCAAAGGAACCTGGAATTAGCCGGCATTGCAGCGTTCAGAATGCAGGATCTGATACCGAACGAGCGAAGAACCAGAGAGAGTCTGGAAGTTTCATTTTTCACAAAATTATTACATTTGAAAGTTCATTATATTATTCATAAAAAAATCATTTCGAAAATAAGTCAACTATCTAATTGCAAGAAATCAAAAGTTAAAGATGAGGAAATGTTTTCCTTAGAAATTTAAAGATAAATAATAAAAACTAACTGATAGGATCGATTGACGGTGTTGACGAAGATGATAGACTTGCCGACGATGAGCTTCAACTTGAACATCGCCACCAGAATCGCGAATTTCTGAGCGTCATCTGCACAGGAGATTTGGTACTGTGACAGCTGGTCTGCGTTTGGCAGATCGCCTTCCTAAAATCATTCTTTTATTTTATTTGTCACGAGGAAGAAAAATGTTGTTTTTTGTAATTTGAGAGAATCTACAAAATAAGATAAAGTTTCATTTCATCATTTTGGACTTGTTTATGTAAGTTATTTTGTCGTGATGTAAAAGCTTATTGAAGAGAGAATAAAATATTGATTTTGTATTATTTTTTGCATTAAATGACTAAAAAATAAATTTAAATCTGACCTTCAGTTTGATAGTGACGACAGACCCGGTCATGAAGATCTTCTTCAAATAGCTCATGTCATCTGACAGAGTTGCAGAGGTCATAATGCATTGGTAGACCGAGGGAAGATGGTCGCGGATTTCACTGGAAATTTATTCTTTTCTCAAAAATAAGAGAATGTCTTCTCTTCTTTCTTCAAAAAAATGATTAAAAATACGTTTTTCTTTCAAACAAAAATAAAAATGAAAACCTCATTTCCTTCTCGTATCCGTAAGAGAGCAGTAGATCGGCCTCATCCAGAACGAGATGACGAAGGGAGGAACAGAAGTCGGGTCGATATTTGAGCATTTCCAGGAGGCGACCGGGCGTCGAGACTACCAAATGGGCTGTGTCCTGAAAGATTTTCTTCCAAAAAATCATATCCGCGTGCTTGTTTCTCTCGTAAAAGCATAAATTCGAGACATCATGTTTTCGAAATGCTTCTGAATCAGAAAAAAATCTTAAAAATTCTCACATCTTTCCAAGTCTCCTGCTCGCCGCTGACCTGCTCGAACATGCTGAGAATCTGCAAGAAAGGCAGGTTTTCCATGAACTTTTGCAGGAATTTGAAAATCTGCGTTCCCAGTTCCTTGGTCGGAGCGATGAAAAGTGCCAGAGGGAGGACGGAGTCTTGGTTTTGCTCCTGAAAATTTGAATTGCATAAAATCTCAGCTATCATTTATAAATAAAGGAAAAACTGTTTATTCCTTATTTGTTCTCCAAATATGATAGATGTTTCCTACAATTTTCATATCTTCATCTTTAGCTATGTACTCCATCAATATCTTGATTTGGAATTGGCAGAAAAGTACCTACCGTAACAAGCGAGAGTACTTTGTGTAGAATGGGAAGGAGGAATGCAGCGGTCTTTCCACTGCCGGTTCTGGCTCGCGCCATAACGTTCTTGTCCTCCATCAGCAGGCCGATGACTGCCTCCTGCACCTGAGTAGGACGACTCCAACCAAGACTGTTGACTGTCTGAAAATAAAGAATCAAACCAAGAGTTAGACAGCAGCCTGTGAAGTGGTTGCAATAGTTGTATCGTTGTATACGAAATAGTAAAGGAAGAGAATCTTTTCCTTAACAACTCATATACTATTCTGTAGGCAACGATGTAACTATTTTCCCAAACTGCCTTTGAAATAAGAGCATTTTTTACCTTGATAATTCTCTCATCCAAGTCGAAATTGTCGAAAGTTTTCTCCTCGGTCGCTTCGAAGTTGGCCTTTTCGACAGAGGGCGCCATCACTTCGTCCATCATCTTTCGACGCTTTCTGGAATTTTGAAAATTAGCAGAAAAGATTAAAACACCATTATTTTAAAAAATAAGTTGTAAAGTTTTTGAAAATCAATATTTAAAAAAAATTATATCAGCTTCATATTTGCAAGAAAACTTGATTCTATTTTTTTTAGAAAATTCTCTAACTCACGCGGATTTGTTATGTTTGGTCCTCTTTCGCTTCTTCTTCTTGTCCGAGTTCGCTTCAGTCGATTCTGGGGCCTTTGCATCGCTCTTTTCGATGATCAGTTTCTGAAAAATATAAATTCATCTCGATTAAAAATTACCTTGAAAAAATAATATTAAGTTTACAAAAATGTTTGATATTTTTAGCATTGAAATGTTAAAACTATGTATAAAAATTATGTGCTAAACTAGTTTTTTTTTTCAAATTTTCTGAGAAAATAATTCGTGCCTTTTTCTTAGGCTTCTCCTGAACTGCGACTTCTTCCTTTTTCTCGTCGACTTTGAACGTGACACTTTTCCGCTTCTTCTTTTCCTTCTTCTGCATCATTTCTTCACTTTTTTCCTCTCCAATCGGCTCTTCCACAGTTTTCGTCTCTTTCGACTTCTTTCCCATTTCTCTGAAAAAGGTTAAATAAATTCAAATTTAATCAAATTAAAAGTAATGAAATTCCGCGATTCAACGGATTTTTAAAATCGTCAAAATAAAAGGTTTCTTCAAAAAATCGATTTATTTCAACAAATATTTAGGAAAAACTAGAGTCTGAAATTACCCGTAACATTTTTAAAGAAAAATATATAATTCGAAATGAAATATCACAACTCTTTTAGAGATCCTGTAAATTGTCATATCCGACGCTGCATAATTCAATTGATTGACTCTGCCTGCTCTTCATCGATGTTAATTTCCTCTGCATCATTCTCATCCAGAATCTCCACATCCATTTTTACTTCCCGATTGAATAGCTCTTGTTCTTCTGTGTTCGTTCTGCTTGTGCACGGTTCTTGGTCATCGAATTGTGCAGATGGGTTGGAATTTGAAGAAGAAGAAGAACAGGGACTGGCGCTGTGGGATACCTGAAATCGAACACAGTTTCAAAACGAATTCATGAAATTTCGAATATTTTTTTCAAACTCGGATAATGATAGATTTTTATCAGGCACTTCAATAAAAGTAAATGTTAGAGAAAACCGGAGTTTAGATTATAATTTTTGAGAAAATTTTAGAGTTTGAGAAATATTATTTAAAAAAAAAAAGAATCTAATTTTTACATACCCGATTGGAAGCACTCGTGATCTGTGTGTTCTTGAAAACGAAGAATTTCGGAGGCATCCGATTCAGCAGGAAGTGCTCTTCGTCGAAACACATAACTGAAATGGCCAACACCTGTTTCAAGTCCCAATGCTGAAAACGCATAATCCACTCAAAATTCGGGAAAAACGATAGAACCAGCTATTTTATTTGGAAAAAAAAACCTCATCGTTTCACAAGTGATATTTGATGATTGAGATGAAATAAAGATTTTCTTAGAAAAGAATAGCTGGAAAACCCTACCACCAAATTATCCTTGTAACACGTCGTTTTGCAGTGTGCCTTCTTCGTGTGGTTTCGAATTGTAAAGCAGTCAGCGGCCTGAAATAATTATCAATCAGATTTTAAAATAATTTTTTTAAAAAGTTTAAATTTCAAACCTTGAAACTACACAGGGTGCAGATATAGAGCGGATTTTTGAAATGGGCGAACATGTGAAATGCGACGTGCCGGATGATCATCTGAAAAATACGCAGCTAAAAATATTGGAAATTTTGACTTGCAGAGAATTCGGATGATCAAATGAAAAAATAACTTTGATGAATTTTCAAATCATCAAAGTATCTTATTGACAGCTTGTGGATAACAAGATATCACGATACATGACATGGAAAATTAGCATGAAACAAATATCGTATCCTATTTTGCTCATGTGTCCCATGTTAGAGTGTCATGGTGTTTAGAATTTGTCGTCTGATTGAAATCTGCCAAGTATTCGACCCACCTCGTTGTACCCGGATTGGAAGTGCTGCTTGCAGATGTTGCAGAAAGTGATATCGTTGGGTCTGTTGATGACCACCTCACTCTTTCTCTCTGACTCGTTCGAGTCCCGAGGCACAAATCCATTCGCGATGTCTCTCCATTCTTCCAGAGATCGCAGCTCAACACACAATTTTGCCGATTGTATTTTAGCAGCTTCTTGGATTTTCACTGTTTCTCCTTCAGTTCGTGTATTTTACCAAACCCCCCAATAAATAAGTGAAATTTAGAAATGTTGAAGGTTCAAGTTAGTGATAAATTCAAGGGGGTGAATTCAAATTAATTGTCATACAAACCTCGACTTGCATTCCATCAAAGCACTGTTTTGTGCAAGCGTCGATTTTGCTTTCGATTTCAGGCGAATTGATCTCAATCGCGACGTAGGCAGAGCCCTTGTGATACTTGCCGATGTGAGCGTTGATCGTGTTTCGCAGATAGTGTCGAAAAGTGCACACGGGGCATTTGAAGATCGCCAGCTAAAATGTTACTTTGTTATAAATCAGGGTTAAATCAACAAGATTTTCAGGTTAGTATTCAGATATGACTAAATTTGAGCAAGCGAAACCATGAAAAAGGATATTTAGAAAATGAGAGAAAAGTACTCGCATCAAAACTTTGGGGGAAAGTATTCGCAGCCAAAAATTTCAAACCTACCCCTTCATCCTGATGGAGATGAGATAGAGCGTGTCTCTTCTTCTCGTTATCGGATGGATACATGTACTTGTCGCATATATTGCATTGTATGCGCGGTAACGCCCTGTAAAATGAAATTACTATTTGTTTCTCGTTCAATCTATCTCTAAATTCCAGCTCGTTAATTTTGACGGGAGAACTACGTGTTATACAAAGAATATGGAGAATAGATAAAGAACATAGTATTTCAAAACTAATTCTAAAGTTAAAAATTGAAATTTAAACAAATATTGTGAAACCTACTTTTTGTTCTCGTTTGAAGTGGTTGGAGGTCTGTATGGGACGGGCAGATCTGGCTTGATTCCGACTTTCCCCAAAATCTGCCGCAATTCTTTCTCCTTATCTGGATCAGAAACGAACATTATCTGCAAAAATATTCGCCTGAAACATTTCATCATTCGTAAAAATAAAGGAGTTTTCTGCAGGTTCTCATCTATTTCTAAAAAGAATAGAACCGAAAAATGTTAAAAACAAGCTAATTTAGGGGGAAAAACTTGACAATTTACCGACGGATTCGAATCCCTGTGATTGGCCCAAGCGTGATCTGCCAGCTTCTTCTTCGAAACTCGATTCACGTTGCAAATCGTGCACTTGTACGGCGCCCATTCCAGATGGTCAAGCATTACGTGCTCCTCAAATTTGAAATTCAAGAAACTTCTAAAAATAAATGAACCTCAAGTGCTTCCGTAGTTTCTTCATTCAGCGAACACGCTGGACAGATTGTCGAAGGCAGGGGAGAGGGCTAAAATTATTTATTTTAAGTTTTTCATGGTTTTAAAATAATTTAATTTTTTAATAAAAATGAATTTACCATGACTTTGGAGACGAACCGCACGCCTGGAACGACCATTTTTGCTGAATGATTGGATTTTTGCTCTGAAAAAGGATAAGCTTGAAAAAATTCATAATCTAAAATGTTTTAGATATTCAAATCCCAAAAATCAAGGGGTTCTCGTTGAAATGTAAATTCAAACAGAACTATCACTTTATCAGGAATAAAGAATAAATCAGAAAGAAAGACCGACTATCTGAGTTTGTCGCGACTTGTTGAGGGTATATTTGATCTGGAACTATTTCAACATAAATATTCCATTAAAACACGTCGCGACAAGTCCAAGTTGCCGAAAGACCAGATACTCGTAAAGTTTTTCAGAACTCAGACAAGTGCAGGAATGAAAAGTAGTATTAACTGATATTCCTGCATTCTTAAACGAAAGATTTCTGTCTGGTTATCGACTAGAGTAGTTGTGTTGAAGGAAGAAAGTAATAAAATGCCAGCAAAAGCAGAAGACAGAAAACTGCACGCTTGTCAAAATGCGCTCAATTTTAACAGTGAATAATCTCCGAATTTGACAGCCAGCTCAATGGCACTGATCATCATGGAATACAAGAATTAGAAGAAGGAGCGAAAAATTTGAAAAAAAAGAAACGAAAATTCCCAAGAAGAAATCACTTTGAACAGACTTGCGCGCATTTTAGCAAGTACTGAAAATGAAAACGAATGAATGAGAGAGAGAGAGAGAAGAAGAGAAAAAGAGGGTAACTTCGGCAAAGGGGTAAGAGTAACTTGAGGGTAGCTAGTGCCAAGTCCTTACCTCTTGTTCGGTCTGCTCGTGAACTTCGAGGATATGAGTATCGACTAGCTACTTGGCTGCGAAACACTGCCCGCATTCTAGGCACTTCCAGGGGTTGAATCCCAAATGGCCGCCCATTAGGTGAGCCTGAAATTAGAACAAAAAAGCATTGCCTATGAATACAAAAAAATTTTTGGATGCTTCAAAAATTAGAAACTCCGACCTCGAGTACTTCGTAGGAAATCCCACAAACCTCGCATAAGGGACAGTCGTAGCCTTTTGGTATACTCATGCTGAAAGTTTTTTTTTTATTTTGAAAATGAGTAAAATCTCATCAAATATCACCGTCCCGATAATCAACGGAATAATGTCCAAATAATAAAATGTGAAAAAACTTTATTATTTGGAAATAAAATGGGAATCAAATTTAAAGCACAACAAGTCAAATTATCAAAAGTTCGTTATACCAAAAAATGAAACTGATAAAACATAAGTTATAAAAAGAATAAATTATAATAGAAGACAGAAACGTCGATTGAAAAATTTTTGAGCAAAAATTCATACATGAAACAGATAGTCAAGTTTTCAAAGATTGCGGTTGATTACATAGAACTAGATGGGGACTATACTCGTGAGGGAGAAAGAATACGCCCTCTTTCAATTCTTGAATAGACATACTATCTCGTTTTATACGGTAAATCACGGTACGCAAAGTGCAAGTCCTCATGTCGTTTTGAGTTCCCGCGTTTAGTCAAAAAGTGTCAACCTTATCTTCGACGGGAAACAACTCATAGCTCGGATCTTCGTCTTCGTCGTCGTCATTCCACTCCTCACTTGCACTCTCCCTGCTAGTCGAGGGCTGATCATCTCCTATTTCTACTTCATCATTTCGCTTCTTCATCCCTTTCTGAAAGTAAAATAGGCAATTTCACCAGAGATATATGAATGAATATCGAATTGTTGTTTTGTTCAAATTGACTGAAGAAGATGTTATCTGTAAGTCTCAGGCCCTAAAGTCATGCGAAATAGGGTTAAAATGGTAGGGGGAAAATTCTGTTCCCACACTATCTCTCATGATTTAAGAATTTCAAGTTGCCAATAGGACGATACCAGAGAGCGTTTTTCGTAGAGCCAGGTTCTCGTCATGATTGTATGTATGTGATCGGCAGACCCGAAACAGAGCTCGCACACCTTCTTCACGTTCTCTACGTCCCAGTTCTGCAATTATTCGTTCCTCAAAATATCGCGAAACTGAGACAATTCGTAAGTGGATGAACTTTCTGAGAGGTCAATATAAAATAGACAAAATACTGTAGAAAAATATGCGGACCCTCATATTGTTGACGACGTCTGCCTTGTCCTCGTGAACAGACTTGATGTGTCTGGCGACAACTGAGCGATTCGCATTTCCGAACTTGCACAGGCCACAGACGAACATAGGCTCCTTGTAGAGTTTGAACATGTGAGAGGCGACGTGGGAAAGGACCTGTCTACTACTGTTCCCCATGTACATCCAACGGCAGGTACGGCATTTCAGCTTGAACTTCGGCTTGACCGTCATGTTCCACTGCATATCTGACATTCGCACAGGGGCCGATTCGAGGAAGCAGTCGTTAAAGACTTCCTGAATTTTTATAACGGTCATGAAAATCTGTAGCAACTAAGAAATGATAGGATGACGTGAGCTATCTTTTCCCACACTATTTCTCCCTACTTACATACCCTCGCCTATCCCTAACTATAGCGCGCACGTTCTTACGTCATTTCAAAATTCCCAAAATCTACCCTCTGAGTTTGCCAACGACTAGTTTTGAATCTTTTTTTTCTAGAGTCCCTAGCTTCTGTATTCGTTTACGAATGCTAACACCTTTATGTGTATGTCATCCGCCGACAAATACAATAATTCGTGAATATCTATTTTTTAAGATTTTGAAAGAAATGTTGATCTACTTGGTTGACAAAAATATTTGCGCCAATTTACACATTCTGCAATAACAAAAACGAATGATATGCGATGAAACACTAAAAAGAGGAGGAGGATAATCAGAATCTAACAAATTTATAAATTTCGAGACAAACCCTGGACTTGTCCTTGAATTCTTGCTCTTCAATGCAGCAGATTGGCTCGTAATTGACGAATCCAGCCTTATCGTGATCACGTTTGACGTGAAACAGGATACATCCCTTTTTGGTGTGGCCGTAGGTGCAAGCGGGGAAGGAACATCTGTACGCGCAAACCTGAACGGAATAACAAAGTGACCATTAGCCAGAGAAAATACACAATAGCATGTAGACAGAAAGTATGCAGAGTAAGGCGCCGAAAATGTAGCAAAAACGAGAAAATAATATGAAACTCGATGACTAATTTGTTTTTGCACTCTGCGTACTTAGTCTATTTGTTCACTTTAGTTCGTTTGACCAAAATGATAAATTAAAATAAGCTTAAAAATACATTATCATCGGTGCACATGTGATTGTAGACGTGGTCGATTTTGGTACTTTGGTAATCGTTGACCCACTCTTTGCACCTCTGACATTGACGACGACTGAAACAATTGAGGATAAAACAAATAAAACGAGAAGACTGTCTCTTCTTGCATTTAACAGACAGTTTGGAAATGACAAGACTTGAATACAGGGCTTAAAGTTTGAGATCCGGATATGAGAGCGGCGTGTATTTTACCGTGTTCGTGCCAAGGCTGGATGAAAGTTTTTTTTGTGGGATTTGGGATGAAATTATAGTGTAGCAACTAGTACCATCGGATAGAGCTCTATTTTTAAGATATGGTACGAAGGCAATCGGGACGTCTGATCCTCGCGTAACAAAAAATATTCGCGAAAAACGTTACTTGTGTAAAAAAAAACTTTCACCCAGCCCTGGCTCGTGTCCGTGTTCAAAGGATAGAGTTTGTCATTCGGTGTTATGGAAGAAAAACGTACATAGAACAAATCTTCGACTGAGCGGCCAGCATCCAATCGTCATACATCACCCCGTTTACGTTGAGCCCATTCGAACTCGTTGCATTTCTGAATGAGGATTTTATTCGACTGGCAAGAGAAACTAATAAAAATTACTATGAAAAGAGTCAATGAAAATAGTACCTTTAAAGATTCTAGAAAATTTAATATTTATCGTACTAGTTTTTATTAATTTGATTAATTGTCAATAGGTGTGATCCGATAAGTTTTTGAGGTTCGAAATTAGCATCCTTCCAATCAGATATTTTCTCTATATCGGACCAGGTAAGTGTAAAGTGTGTACGCCAATTTCAAAGTCAAGAGCTTATTATATGACCAAATAAATAAAGAACTAAATGTATTCTTACTTGAATGGATCATTCAGACTTGCATTCGCTGCATCAAAAACGCCGTTATTCTGTTCATCGTTATAGTTGGAAATTTTAAAAATTCCTCCCTTTTCGTCGCCAACTTCTGGAATGTCTGAAGATAATGCAATTGTTAGTAAATTTTTAGCTAAAAATAAAATTAAAAATTCGAACAAATTATTTTTTGAAGATTACCTGAGTGATTCTGAAAATCATTGTCATTCATCTGCGAAGTCGATGCCTCGAACATCATTTTACTCTCCTCCAAGCTCAAACTAGCACTATGCTCAACAGTCGATGGAAATTCCTGCTTCACATCGAATAGCTGAATTTCGCATTTTTTATTTTTATTTTAATTCAATGAGTTTTCTCGAAACCTTTATCTTGAAACCTCATGATATCATCGTGATACAGGAAATAGGGGAGACATGATAGTGAGTATTAGAGTAAACATCTCTCAACCCTATCTTACCTATGTTTAGTGTTTGAATGTCTTACGGTTTCAAAATGATCGAATATCCCAGAAACAAAAATAGAGATGATAACCTGGTTAGGAGTCGGTGGGGCTTCACTGAATGGAGTGACGGATCTGACCGATGTGACAGGGTCAGCAACGGATTCCGATTTCCCTCTTCCACAGTCGAACACTAGTTGCATAAGTCGACGATGCTCGTTTTCCTTGTTCAAATCGGATACGTAGAGAACCTGAATTTTGAAGCATATATACTTCAAATAGACGAGTGTCCGATCTCTTGAAATCATTCTAGTTGATGTTCATAATGGTTTCCTTTTCAATTAAAATATGACGGAGTTTCTTCTCATCGAATTTCTTCCTGTTCTAAATTGCTCATCTATCCCTAACTGTAAAGTCAGTTATTTCTCCATTTTAACTGCCTATTTTTATCAAGAAATCTTATTGTTAGGGAATTTCCTCCAAGAAGTGTTTTATGAACTATAGATTAAATCTAAAGAGAAAAATTTCTCAGAATTCGAAAAAGTTTAAATATTATTGCCTTGATTGTATTCTGATTGTGAGCGCCTTGAATGTGCCCGTCCAACATACGTTTCGTTGATCGTCGTGCGTTGCACTCCATGCATTCCCACGGACGAAAATCTAGATGATCTTCCAGAATGTGGGTCTGAAACTCTTAAAAATCGCCCAGTTCGTCAATTTATAATTTCTAGACATTTCATCCAATTTTTATTCATCACTTGCATTATTTACTTTCAAACCGAATCGAATTTCAGGCCGGTTGGTTGAATGAACTTCAAAGATGCGTGAAAGTGATTTTTGAGATAATGAAAACGAAATAAAAATTTCGTCCAATACTGATGAACATTCAGAGAATCACTTTTTTAACGAAATGAAAAATGTCAAACCTCAACGATTTCGTAAGATGTAGCCGTAAAGTTACACAAAGGACAATTCATTGTCATCCTGAAAATCATATGATCCAAAACAATTTTAAATTGGGGAAGATATCAAAATCCCGATAATTAAGGGAATGATGATAAAGAAGTAAAATTTCCAAATAATCACTTTATTTTATTTAGGGAAAAAGCGAATATCATTGGAAAAATCAGCAAATTAGGCTCATAAGATCAGCGTATCAAGATAATAAAATGGATAAAACCCGGTATCTACTAAATGAGAATTAAGCGATTTTAGCAAAATTAATTTGCATAAAGTTCGATTTCAAAGAATTTTTGGAATGAATTTTATACATACCCGTTTTTCACTTTCATTTTGGTCAAAACGATAATCTTATCCATCGACAGAGAAGAGCTCACAGCTCAAGTCCTCATTTTCTTCATTCCACTGGGCAGCATCTGCACTATTATTGCCTGCCGAGGAATTCTCATTTTTCATTTCATCAACTTGCTTCTTCTTTTCACTCTAAAAAAATAAAGATGAAAATTCCCGCTAAACTTGGACAGAAAATTCTGAAATCAAAATTTTCGAAGAGTTTTAGTGGCCTCAATAAAAATCAAGAATGAGCAAAATTTCTCTTGCTTATGAGAATTTAGAGTATTTTAGCATCTTTCATTTTAGAACTCAAAATTTAGCCTCTATCTTTGACATGGAAATTTTAAAAGCGAAGTTTCTTAACTCTAATAAAAATTTTGGAATACTCCAATTTCGATGCTGGACTATCCTTAATTTCTTCGAAAACTTGAATTTAAAATATTTACCGGAGTGCATTTTCCCGTCTGACAGATCCGCGGCATGCAGTTGAATAGGAAATCGTCAGAGCCAAAGCACAGCTTCGACACCTTCACGATATTCTTCGCATTCCAGTTCTCAAATAAAAGTTTTCTTCTCCAAAATGTAGACAGAAGGATTTCTAACTTGTGCTAATGGATATGAAAGAAGATTGCGAATGAAGTACTGCGAAATTCTATTCCCCTTGATTTCATTTATTCATTATCGAATCTTTGCGATTAGTGAGGATTGAAAAATGTAAAGGGCGGCAAATACAGAATCCCTTAGTTTTGTTTTGATAATATTCACTCATGTCAAATCCTTAAAAGGGATGTAATCAGAACTAGAAATAAGCTGACCTTCAAGTTATTGACGGGCTCTCCCTCTCCATTATGGGCTGTCTTGATGTGAATCTTAATCCTCGAGAACTGTGCCTTCCCAAGTTGACACAGACTGCACACATAGAGCGGCTCCTTGAACAGCTTGAGCATGTGCGTAGCAGCGTGGAAGACGATGCATCGATTGGGATTGTTCCCCGTATATGACCACTTGCAGACGAGGCACTTCACGCCCTCCTTCTGCTTGATCGTCTTCCTCCACTCGGTCGACAGCTTGCGCACAGACGACACTCCGAGGAAGCACTCGTCAAGGACCGCCTGAATTTGACCTTTTGTTCTAAGAGTCATTCTTTTTCCTTTAGCAATCGAGACTCTATGATCTGACATTGTCATCGAGGAGGAATGATAAAACGGAAACATTTTATTTTGTGACTCTTCATCTTTAGAGATGATTTCTTTCTAATGTTGAATATCAAGATAACTGAAATCTCGAATATTATCCTGTAAATTAAAACAAAAAAACCAACCTTAGCCCTTTCACTGAATCCAGATTCTTCGATGTAGCTTTTCGGAGGAAACTGTATGTATTCAGCCTGACCGTGCTCTCTCTTCGCGTGCCCGATGATGCAGACCTTCTTGAAGTGGGTGAATGAACAACTGGGAGAAGAACACTTGTAGGCGTGCATCTGAGAATTAGAATATTAGGAAAGTTAAAAGCAGGGGAGGGATGAAAATCGGGGATCTAGATCGGGACATTTGACAGAATAGTCCGAAATAAATGTTTAAAATATCAAAAACCAGCTAGCCCCTGATCAAAGGCATATATATATAATGTTTACGCTCTCATCCAGGCTCATGTGCATATGTGCGTGCTCCAATCTGAAAGACTCGCAGTCGATCACCCACTGATTGCATTTCAGGCACTGCAAGCGGCTGAAACATCAGGAATTAGTAAAGGAATAATTTTTATCATAAATAAAACATTTGGAAATATGCACTGCGTCATGTCTATTTTAACGACAGAAAATCTGTTTCCCTCTCTATTGCTTCCGCGAAACCTCTTTTAGGAGAGAGGGAGAGATAGCATGAAAAATAGAGGGAAAAAGATTTTCTGCCTCTTAGGTGCGATCAGGAATAATATGAGGTAGGAAGAAAATATTAATTATATAGAGAAAGTACCTAATGGAGTGGTTTCCTTTCGAAGAAGAAGAAGGCTGATCTTCACTCTGCTCCCCGATTACCTTCGAATTCGCCGCGTTTCTGAACAAGCGAAACTTTAACCGTAATAATACAAAATTAGGAAAATATTCTACTATTTGGGGAATTCAAAACTCTAAATTTGATCTGAGCTTTTCTGGTTGATTTTATTAAAAAAGAAGTATCCAATTCAAATTCTAGCAATTTTTCGTTTTAAAGAATTTGAATTAAGATATTTTCCTACTTGAATGATTCATTAAGCATTGCATTGATAGTGGCGAAAGAGTCGATGCTGTGCTCCTCGCTGCCATCAGAAATTTCGACCGCATCATCGTTCACATCGCCATCTTCAGACATGTCTCAAATCATAAGTTTTAAAATAAGCTGAAATAAATGCTCGTTACTTTTTCTTCTAACAATAAGTCGATTATATTTGTGAAAGTTGATTACCAAAATTATTAAGAAAATCAGTGTCATTGAGCTGCGAAGTGGACGCCTCGAACATCATTCTGTTTGCTGCTTCCAAACTCGAACTCGGATATTCTTTCATGTTTAAATCGATTTCTTGTTTAATATCGAACATCTGAATTAAAATTACATTATCTTAACAGATATGAAATGCCTTCATGATGAAGAAGGGTGTAATTTTACGACTTTACGATGCTCATCACTGTTAGTGTCAAAATTTAGATCATAATTATATCACTAATCATTTCGAAAATGTTGAAGAATTTGCTTCAGCAACTTGTAAATAACGGACTTGGCGGATCCTGTCTCCACCAGACTTCTCAAGACTCGATCCGCAGAAAAAATAGCGTCGTATTGTGAGGAAAAAGATCATGTCTTCTTTACCACTCTCTCGAAAAGATCCACTATTTCTTCTGCGGGTAGAGTTTTGAAAAGTCTGATCTCTTCTATTCTATTTCTCCCCTACTCTCCTTTTCCTCTTCCAATAATAAAGTTCGTGAGTTATTTACAAACTACCTTTGCTCAAATTTCCTGATAATGCTAATAGCAGGTGAAAAAGTAAAGATCTTACCGAATTGATAACCTGATTAGGAGTCGGGGGAGCATCGCTGAAGGAAGGAGTGATCGATCTGGCAGTCGGATCGGGAATCGCATCGCATTTCCTCCTACCACTGTCCCATGCGAGTTGCATAATTCGGCGGAATTCAGCTTCTTTCGCCAAGTCAGACACGTACGTCACCTGAATTGGAACAAATCTCAAAATCATAATTGAAAATAAAATAATCCGTGAAATTGTCATATGACCAAAATCAGTCAATAAAACTTCTGATTATCATTCAGAAAGAAATTCAAATCTCACGGGTTCAATAATGAGCCAGACTTTTCTAGGTATTCGTAAAGATCTCCAGAATTTTATATGAAAGACATAAACTACCTCCGCAATAGTATTCTTGTGAGCAGACAGAATGTGACTGTCGAGTTGTCGTTTGGTGGGTCTGCGCACGTTGCACTCGATGCATTTCCAAGGACGGAAATCGCCCAGATGATCTTCCAAGACGTGGGCCTGAAATTCAGCCTCATTTTTTCTGATGAAATGTAAAGTTGATACGTTTTCCTCTTTATTCGTGGCGGTATTTTTGCCTAAGAAGCATCAACTTGGAAGTCGGACTGGTTGTCCGAAAAGTGACTTTTTGGGCAAAAAATATCGCTACTAATATTTAGAAGCCGCAAAACATAGGTAGAATAATAAATAGGAAAGTAAAGATTTTTTTTTAAAAATATTATTTCTCCATATCTCGTGTCTCGTGGTTTCGCGTTTTCCAAGTTGTCACTCGATTAACAACTCTTTACAAGGTAGGGAGAGTTGTTCAAAAAGGGTATTTTTTGAAAATGGAAAATTCGAACCTCAAGAACCTCGTACTGCGGATCAGTAAAGTTGCACAAAGGACAGTTGATAGACATCTTAAAAGTCAAATCGCTAAAAATAAATTTAAAAATGGAAGATATCAAAGTCCCGGTGACCAACGGATCGTCTTCAAATAAACTTAGAAAATAAAATACGATAATTTATTCGGAGAACATTTTTTAAACTCAATAAATAAAGTTCTTGGGATCACAGTAAAATAACAATTCTTGCACAAACGTTAAATCTTCTTTCCGAAATTCATGAAAGAAATTTCAATCGAAAATAGTATTTCTTTGTTCAAACTATTATTTTTTTGCAATTTTCAGAAAGATTTATTTTTTCATCCATGAATATCAAACAGTTCCATTTGATTTCATCTGCGATCTCTTCTTCCTCCAATTCCTCATTTTCTCTTTCCTCTCCCCGATCGACATTCTCTTCAACTGCAGCTCAATTTTCGCCTTTACTCTTCTCGAAAATGTCCATTTTCGGCCCCTTGACTCCCTCTATCGGCTTTTCCATTCGATTGGACAACTGAGACTGGTCACCAAGTTGAGGCTGAAATTAGAATAAATTTATAAAGTTAATTATGAAAAAAACCGAAAACTACAATGTACATCATTTCTGCAGGAAAGTTATAAGGACTATCTAGAAACTGCATGACACGAATGACCTCATAACATATGGAATAGGGTGGATTCTAAGTGGTAGGTTCTATTTCCCCATATTATTATGCATGTCGTGAAATAGTGCGCGTCGTTTTCCAAGTTGCCTATAAAAACAGAACACTCAAAATAAAGTTAATCAGCGCCTACATCATTTTTAGTGAATAATAGATATAATTTTGCTGAATTTAATTTTCAATACTCAATAAAAATTAAGATGAACTTTTTAAAAAATCATTCGCGATTGAATAAAGTCGAAAATACCAAATTCTAACCCCAATCTACTCCTCCGACGGATCGCTGTACTCGTACAGAGAGCATTTTATTCGGAAAACGTTGCACAACTTCTAGAATCAACGAAAAATTAGCATTTTTTGTTGAAAAAATAGACGAGTTTAGCAATAGTTTGAAAATAAATTTTTAAAAATCGATAATAAAGCGTCGAACGCGTAAATGCAAAATGGAAAGGGGGAGAGTGAGGGTAGAAAATAAAATACCCGAGAATTCAAAGATTGAAAAGAAATTAGCTTTTTTGCTCAATTCAACATCCTTTTCTCTAAATTAGCTTCATACATCCTTGATCATGCTGTCAAGTTTTCTAGTACAAAAAAAGTTTAGTTTTCCAATTTTTAACAACGTTTAAAAATATCTTTATTTTCGCATGTCAATTCGAACAGTTGACCAAGTTTGAAATTAAAAATAAATCCAATTCATCGTCAAAAAGGTTGTGACCAAATTATAAATCAATCGAAAAAAGCAAATTTTCTTGCCTAGAAAATTGAAAAAGAAAAAAAATTCGTTCGGCGGCAAATGTGGCCATTTGAAGTTGAAGTTTGAAAAATAAAGAAAATTGAGGCCACCTTACGGACGACGTAGGCACATTCGTGCATGCAATATCAAATCAGAGCTGAGACGAAATTGAAATTTTCAAATTCGAAGTCGAAATCGAAGTTGGCTTCTCAAAATTTTCGAAGTCGAAGTTGGCTCAAAAACCCTCGAAGTTTCGACTTTCGAAGTCGAAGTCGAAACTTCGTCTCAGCTCTGTATCAAATGTGTGTATTTACGGTATTCCAATATGCCTCATTTCGACGAGGATGCGTACAAAACAGCTCGGCTATTGCGTATCCGCAAACATTCCGCGAACTGACAAACGTTATCAGTATCGATTGTCGCAATGTTTCTTCGCAGTTCCCTTTCGTGCAGCCGCCAATCTTCTCATTCTTATTAAATACGCTCACGAATTTTAGACTCTACACGAACACAATTATCACATTTCTAAAGTTTTTCTATTCTCACTGTTTAATTCGAAGCATTGTCGAAAATGTTATTTCCGATTCCCAGATGGCTTCTAAGGAAGCTATTCGATTTCTTCGTATTCATACTGTCCCTAGTAGCAATAGTATATATCGTTTCGTTAACGGATATTGGCGCTCAATTACTAAATTATGTCCGAGACACGGTAGATCTTCAATTGACAGCTTGCATAAGATTATGGAGGGAATACGGTATTTTAGAGTGCACATTATGTGTGCGAGAAGCTACGAGCGGGGATAGTGCCAATACTGCCTTCATTCGCCACTAATTACATTTGCTATGCGATCAAGGTACACGTGTAAATATTTCTCATATGTATTCACAATCCTCCAATTCATGCGATTGGAGAGAATTCGTAGGATTGCTGACTCAATCGCACATTTCAGCGTCCTCTCGACGAAATTATTGGCACCGATTTGAAGGGCACCGTAAAGCGACTATCGCAAAACTATCCGACACTGACGAATAAAAACGTTGACGATTTGATGGATATTGGCAGAAAGGTGGGATTGAGAATTCAGTGTGAATTGCCACATATGTGTATGCAACAAATATGCACGCTTGTATCTACATAAATATGTACATATAAATTAAATGTGTTCAGTGGCAATCCAAAGACCGCAACAAACCGCTCTGCCTTCTCGTGACGGGCAATAACGGTCGCGAATTCGCCATCGAACTTGGCGAGCAGTTGCATCGCTTCACGACCTCGTGGCGCCAGTCCGAAATAATCGAAAGTACGCCAGAGCTCACGTACAAAACGCTAATTCATAGTCTTGAACGAATGGGCGACGTCCGTTTACAGGTAGGACATGATGGAAAATAGAATAGTGGCCATGGCATTTCTCAAATTACCTTTATCAAGAAGATTTATTGATAAAAAAATCTACATGCGATATTTCAGCATGTATTTTATAAAGTAATTCCAATTTACTATTTCAGAGGGGCTTCGAGGATTCGGATGCCGTAGATACACAGCTTCGCGTTTTCACGATTCTCGATATCGAGCGTCTCAAATGGGATGCGCATAAGGCGTTGCACTTTTTCGTCGACGATACATCGTCGCCCGTATGATTATTCTCATAATTAGTCTTTACTGTAGATACGTAGACTACGTTTCAGGTGAAAAAGGCACTGTTCGTCTTTCATCTCAACTCGTCGACTGAAGCTTATTTCGAAAAACCAGAAGAATGCATAAATCGAATATCTAAGTATGCAACTATTTGCGAGCATGAATAATTATGAGGTAAATCTGCTGCTTTCAGGTTTTTGTACGACAGTTGGATAGAATCCGGTGGAAGCGCCGACCAAATTCGGCCAATTCTCGCTCGCATCAAACACTATTCGATCTGTCTGACTTGAGCGCCGAAAAACGCAACGATATTCATAGAGCATTTGTGTTCCTCGCTTCCTGTTCGTAACTTTCTGACTGGCTTTTCTCACTGATTCATTCCAACTAAATATCTACTGTCTGTATCTATTCATAAAATGAGCATTTGTATCTTTATGTGATATTTCTAGCTACACACATGTCATAAGTAGGTATTTACAAAGTAATAAAGTTTATCAAAAATCTCGCAATCAACTAAATATTCATTATACATATGAATGAATGTACTTTTAGACTACAAGAAAAGCATGGCAATACCAGAGAAGTGTATTGTGTGAAAGGCAGAATGGAGTGTATGCAGGCCACGGAAATTTCGTGATTTTCCTGCCGGTATTTTTCTCGGGTACTAGAGAATGCACTATTTTGTCCATGCAAATTTGACTTGAGCCATAGTCATTGAATTTGAAGATTTATTTTATCTTGTAGAATGGAATAAAAATAACAGCAGCCGTGTTCTGCCCTATCCGAAAGAAAGAACAAAGTTTTGGAGGCATGGTAGAAGAGGAGGTCATCTTTTTATTGAAGGATTACAGAGAATAATAGAATAGAGAAAAAGAATGATAAATAAAATCGCTGGGTCAGGCAAATGGGTAAAAGTTTATGACCCGCGAACAGATTGGAAAATCGACACCAAATATTCAAAATTGATGAAAATTGGTGCGATCGAACACAGGATGAGTTCGGAAAATAACTGGGAGTTCGATCGCAATCAGGGCTGTAACGGAATTCTGAGCATTTTGAGCAATTTTCGGAATTCCGTTCCGAAACTTTTAAAAATTTGATTCCGCTACAGTTCTGATCACAATTCGTCGCTGAAATAGCGAGATTCTCCCTTCATCTTGTAGGCTTCGATCTCATTCCCCGTGTATTCGTCCACTCCTTTGCAGCCAGACGTCGAGAACATCCGCTTTCCATCGTGATAGGTCCACTAAATTATCCCAACATAAGTCGCTATTTATCATGACATTGTAAAGGTATTTGTGGAATTGATGGATACGAAATTTGTCTATCATATTCTTGTGACTGCGCATACGTATGTATATGGAATATGCATACATATTTTTTTAATAGAAATTGCCATGAACACATGTCTCGTATATTTACCGCGAAAGCGATGTGAACGCAGTTGTATGCGTTTACAGAGCACAGTATTGGCTCTCGAATTATTCTACCGTTTCCATAAATAGATGTCAACAACGCTTGATCGCTTTTAGGCAGATGGAAAATGTCTATCTATCTACCTCCACATATTTTGCGATTTTCTCAACGAATTCGTAGTTTTTCGCCAGCTCCGGGTATCCCTTCTCATGCGCCGCGGCCATGATGCACTCTTTGACCTGCTTCTGGCCCAGCGGCAGGAACGCGATGAAGTAGCCGATCATGTTGTTCTTGATGAGTACGCTCGACGACCAGCCGCCTAAATAAGCAGTGGATAGAGCACATCTATGTAGATAGTTGCGCGAAATGTGTCCCTAATAATAGAAAGAGGCAGTGGCGCGGTGTGTCAATCGCGTGCCATTTCTTCTCAGAAAGCTGTGGCAGTTGTGTCAATCTATTTCCCCTATGTTACACATCTCGCCTAACGTACCGCTCGTGTCCTTGTAGACGGAGTTCTTGATGAGCGGCATGAAATCGCTGACCTTCAGCTTGTCCCTCGTTATCCCGGCTTTATGCTTTTCCGACGCCAGTTTTTCGATCTCATTGCCACCGGCGTTACTGAAAAATTAACTATAAAAGTTGTGTTGGCAGACATGCAGTTTGAATTGGCTACATATTCACGCAACCTAGTCCCTATACACATATGTACATACCAGGATTGTTGCGGAAGTTACGGTGCTTTAGGGCAACTCCGATTCGGACCTCGCGAAAATTGAAACTCAACTTTTCAAAATTTTAAAATCAAATTGCAGTTTTTTAAATTTGACTCCGCAACAGCCCTGGTACATACATATGTATGTAGATATTTGTGATGTCTTACGTGAGAAAGATGAACACGGCGTAGTTGAAATCGAGATCATTTACGACGAAGCCCTCCATATATTGTTTGAGAACGTCTGAAATTCACACGTTTGCGCGTATTTTTACGATATTTTGGTAGCTGCGTTCTATCTAGCATAGACAGTTACACGTGCATAAACTCAGTTCAAAAAAGTTGAACATCCAAAAAAAAAAAATAATAAAGTGCTCGAAATATAGAATCAAATTCCAAAAGAAGTGTGCAGGCATATTGTTGAGTCTATGCCAGGCAGATGTAGTGCAGTTTTTAAGGTCAATAGAGAACATACTCGATATTAAAGTCGTGTCCAAATTTTTTTTTAGCTTTCATTTTTTACAAGTTATTTTTACCTGTATCTGGCAAGAGACAGAACGTTCTGAACGGAGAAAAACGGGTATTAGTATGAACTTGCGTGTCATGTAATATATTAAAATATCTCAAAAATATAATTTAAATTCCTTGTTTTAGGCGTCTAACTTTGTTTTGGACTGAGTGTATATATTTACATCAAAAGATATCATCTCTTTACCTAGAACGCCCGGGTGATACTTGTCCACTTCGTCAAAAATGAATATCTGATATTTACACTGAGCGACTCGTTCTTCGATAAAGTTTTTTATGTGGTCCTGAAAGCATTTTTCTTATACGTACTACAAACTACGAATGTGATTTTTACGATCACTAGCGGATGAGTTGTGAGCGGTCGCTTACCTTGTTTCGCTGCACTTGCGATGGGCTGGCGAAATTCTGTCCCAGCCAGATCTTGTACGTGTACCGCGTGTCTTCGATGCCCCTACTGCAATAATATGCCTACATACGCATAAAAAGACAATAGTTCTAGTGCTCTGAATATGCTCCAAAACAACTCATACAGTGTGTTCTCTAGATGTAAATGGTATAGCAATGAAGGGCAATTAGTAAAGTTAGTACGCTAATATATAGACTAGTGTTGTACATGCATAGTAATATTAGGATGACTTTACAACTAATGCGGAAAACTTCGCCCCCTTTCCCCTGCCTATACCTATCCTATACGAATTTCATTATCCACACAATATCTAACAGCGTACTATAGCATTATTAGCTAGCCAAGGAATCTCGATAGTTGCTTTTGTTTTACCAAAGAACATTATTCGCGACGATCGTGGACACGAAATTCTTTCCAGTTCCGCTCGGGCCATGGAACGATAGCGACAAGGCGCGTTTCGGCCTGGCGCCCGACGAATAGTGCGCCGACAGGGCCTGGACGACGGTCGAGATGACGAACGGCTGACCGTACAGCTTCTCGTTCAACTCTCTTTGCAGAGCTGCAAATTGCACGTACAAAATTTATCTCTGCTATCTAACTATTCTTCTCCGCAAAATATGCGAAAAATGAAAGCGAATGACTGCATAGTATTTTGTATAATTACCGTTTGCATTAAAAGTACTTCGGCAATTGAACCGCCACCAACAAATCCAGCCGTAACCTTGGACATCTGAAATTACACTATCATATTTTCCTTGGAATATCAAACTATTGTGTGAGATCTAAGAAGGTTTACGGGAACTTACCAAAAAACAGCTGGAAAATGACGATAAGCAAGAGGATGGAGGGGCCGCGTGACCGCATCATTAGAAGGTGCAAATTAAATTCGCGCTGTGAAGGCAGAGTCGTAGGAATATTTATCTATTAATCTGCGGGGCTTGACAAATTTATAGCAAAAGACGGCATGAAAAGTGGATCAATAGCCGAAGATATGAATTTCTGAAGACGACGATCGGAAATCTTTCTTTTACGAACGAATTTTCGTCAGGCGAAAAGCGTGCCCTGTTTCCATATAAGGCGAAAAAATAATAGTGAGTTTTATCAAATAATTCATTAGATTCATTAGACTGACGAACTATATAACTGTGAAAAAGAAGGTGCACGAAGGATAGAGAGGGAAAAAAGATAAAGTTGTTGAAGTGGAAAGAGAACTTGCCATCGATAAGGATTGCAAATTGGAATGGAAAGATCGGGTGAATAAATGAAAATTTCCAAAATTTCGATAAAATAACTAATTTAAGAGGGAATGTCTAAAAACCAAAGTCGGTTTAAACAGGGGACCGCAAATCGGGCTAATTTTCATGGGTTTATTCAGTTTTTCACGCTGATCATCATAATGTGGTTTGTTTTTCGAAAAATCGATTACTGTAGCGGATTACGGCAACTTGTAAGTTTCTCAGACCTGACCTCGGAAAAAATCCATAACTCTCTTATCTTCCATCCAAATTTCATAATTCTCTTTTATTGAGCAGCATTTAGTTCATAGATTATCAGACAATAAAATAAGACTTGTGAATATCGATTTTTGCGGAAGTGCGCATTTTCGTGTATTGATTGCGTACTTCTCGGCCCGTACTATCTTTACGCGTAAATAACATTGGAAAAATTAGCCCTTTCAGTATGTTGTGTAAAATGACATAGTGAACAACTTTGTCCCAGAGCCGACCCTGGATTCATTATCGTTGGGGCTCCAGAATTTTTTGAAGTTCAATAACCAATTATTGCAAAGCGTCGTTTGGACAGTAAATTTCAAAAATTCCTGTCTCTTTGTGTGTGCATATTCCAAAATAAGTTCCGAGACAAAAGTTGTTCAACTTGAAGAGCTCTACAAGATTTCATGAAAAACTCCGACGTTAACTTACATTAAACTTGTAGACGCAGCACGAGTCTGTATGCGCAGTCACAAGAATGTGATAGACGAATTTCGTATCCATCAATCTCACAAATACATTTACAATGTCATGATAAATAGCGACTTATGTTGGGATAATTTAGTGGACCTATCACGATGGAAAGCGGATGTTCTCGACGTCTGGCTGCAAAGGAGTGGACGAATACACGGGGAATGAGATCGAAGCCTACAAGATGAAGGGAGAATCTCGCTATTTCAACGACGAATTTTGATCGAATTGCCAGTTATTTTTCGAACTCATCCACCCCATTCTGCCTTTCATACAATCAGCCGGCCGCCGAAGGCGGCCGGCGGAGGTTGTATTCGCTTTTAACAATGCGTGACAGTTTGACCATAAAAATCGATGCAAAACTCATTCTGGTTGGTTTCAAAAGCTGATTTCGATGTCAGATTCGTGTTCAGCGTGGTCGAAAACCCTGGTGTACTTTCCGGGGTCGAAACTATATCAGAGATACATTTCTCTGGTATTGTCATTTTTCTTGTAGTCTAAAAGTGCATTCATTATGTGTAATGAATATTTAGTTGATTGCGAGATTTTGGATAAACTTTATTACTTTGTAAATACCTACTTATGACATGTGTGTAGCTAGAAATATCACATAAAGATACAAATGCTCATTTTATGAATAGATACAGACAGTAGATATTTAGTTGGAATGAATCAGTGAGAAAAGCCAGTCAGAAAATTACGAACAGGAAGCGAGGAACACAAATGCTCTATGAATATCGTTGCGTTTTTCGGCACTCAAGTCAGACAAATCGAATAGTGCTTGATGCGAGCGAGAATTGGCCGAATTTGGTCGGCGTTTCCACCGGATTCTATCCAACTGTCGTACAAAAACCTGAAAGCAGTAAATTTACCTCATAATTATTCATGCTCACGAATAATTGCATACTCAGATATTCGATTCATGCATTCCTCCGGTTCTGCAGAATAAACTACAGACGGCGAATTGAGATGAAAGACGAACAGTGACTTTTTCACCTGAAACGTAGTCTGCGCATTTACGGTAAAGACTAATTGTGAGAATAATCATACAGGCGACGATGTATCGGCGAAAAAGTGCAACGCCTTATGCGCATCCCATTTGAGACGCTCGATATCGAGAATAGTGAAAACGCGAAGCTGCGTATCCACGGCATCCGAATCGTCGAAATCCGTCTGAAATAGCAAATGAAAATGATTTTATAAAATACATTCTGGAATATCGCATGTAGATTTTTTTATCAATAAATCTTCTTGGTAAAGGTAATTCGAGAAATGCCATGACCACTATTCTCTTTTCCATCATGTCCTACCTGTAAACGGATGTCGCCCACTTGCTCGAGACGGTCAGTTAGTGTTTCGTACGTGAACTCTGGCGTACTTTCGACCATTTCGAACTGGCGCCACGAGGTCGTGAAGCGATGCAACTGCTCGCCGAGTTCGATGGCGAATTCGCGACCGTTATTGCCCGTCACGAGAAGGCAGAGCGGTTTGTTGCGGTCTTTGGATTGCCACTGAACAAATACATATGTACATATTTATGTAGATACAAGCGTGCATATTTGTTGCATAAAGATATGTAGCAAGTCACACTAATTTCTCAGCCCACCATTTTGCCAATCGTTATCAAATCGTCAACATTTTCATCCGTCAGTGTCGGATAGTTTTGCGGTAACTGCTTTACGATGCTTTTCAACTCGGTGCCCTCAGGTTCGTCGAGAGGACGCTGAAATGTGCGATTGAGTCAGAAATCTTACGAACTCTCCAATCGCATGAATTGAAAGATTGAATACATATGAGAAATATTTGCACATGTACCTTGATCGCGTCGCAAACGAAATTAACGACAGATGAAGGCGCTTTTACCGCTCGTAGGGCCCGTTCATATTTAGTTTCAATTTACAACTCGCTTGAAATAGCATCGGAAATTAAGAAAGTGTGATTGCATCATTTCTTATGCTCTCTTTATGTCCTATACTATTTTGAGCGAGTTGTAAGTTGCAAGTTGCGTTGCAACTAAGTATGGACAGGCCCGTAGAGTCTCGCACACACAGTGGGCGCTCTAAAAATACCGTATTCCCTCTTTCATAATCATACGCAAACTGCCAATTGAAGATCTACCGTGTTCGAGCCCAGTAAAATAGTGATTCCTCCTATCACTACTGCTGAGAACAGCATGAGAACTACGAATAATGACTGGGCGTTTATCGCGGAGGACGACGAAATCAGCGCCGAGAGTCTACTGCTTGTGAAGGTATTCAGCGTCTCTTGGTAATTGTTCGGTCCGTAGCTCTAGAATAGCTCAAATTTAGATAATTGATAAATCTCTAGTTAATTTTGATAATTGATCAGCATGAAATATTTAATTAGTGTGGAATTGAATTGAAATGATAACTAATTGCTCGCAGTAAGGAGCTCCAACGATAAAAATGAGACAAGCATATATAACTTTTATATATTTGGATTTTTAGTTCCAACCTCAGGATTTGGATCAGGACTCTTTATTTGTTGCTCTTCTTGCCCTTGCTTTTTCGGTTCTTTGGCGTCTGGCCGCATAGATCCGGATGCTGTTTGGTTCGACCCCACCTGCCTAAGATTATTCATTTTCTATCAAATTTAAAAAAAAAAAGCGATAAATCCCCAGACTTCGATTCGGACGGTTCGTCTTCTTGTGTTTCTTCGCCCCTAACCGATGGCTGGGTGCCTCTCGCGGGGGACGATGCACAGCATTTGTCCTGTTCCCGGTCCTTGAGCGGCTCAAATTTATAGATTACTGATAAATTTCTTGCTAATTTTGATAATTGGTCGACATGAAATATTCAATTAGCGTGGGGTTGAATTGGGAAATGATGACTACCTGCTCGCAGTGAGGAGCTCCAACGGTAAAAATGAGACAAGCATATAACTTTCTTGTATTCAAATTTTTAGTTTCAACCTCAGAATTTGGGTCAGTATGCTCTGTTTGTTGCTTCTTCTTGCTACCGCCCTTTTGCCCATTCGCCATCTTGCTGCACAGATTGGATGCTGTTTGACTCGACCCCACCTGTCTAAGATTATCGATTTTATATCGAATTAAAAAAATGAAATGCGATTTGTGTACCGAATTAGCATCAATAGATCATAGCAATAGGATCTTATTTAGAAGAGTTTCATTTCAACTAATCGACAAGTAGCCTACAGCATTATGGTGATTGAAATAATGGCAATAGATGACATGTGATCTAACTGTACCAAAGTTTCTATCGGCAAAATTTGATCCTTCAGAAACATTCCAAACATTAGATAGTAATTATTTTAAATCAATGATGCGAAGATTAAACAGCGATAAATCAAGTAATCTAGCAAAATTATGAGATTCTAAAATTATTTAATTGAAAATTCATGTAACGCAAGTTCAATAGTGATTTTTATCAAATAATTCATTAGACTGACGAACTATATGATAACTTTGAAAAAGAAAGTGCACAAAGATAGAGAGGGAAGAAAGATAAAGTTGTTGAAGTGGAAAGAGAAATTGCCATCGATAAAGATTGCAAATTGCAATGGAAAGGTCTGGTGAATAAATGAAAAGTTTCAAAATTCAGAAAAAAAAAACAATTTAAATACAAACCATTTTTCTATTAAACGTAAACAAGTATAGTTAGGATGACAAGATAAAGATATATCTTTACAATTGTATATTATATTAAAATAATTTATTTTGCATATAAAAAAAAATTATATAACGTTGAAATGCATTGTATATCAATTTCTGATACTTTTGATCTAATTCTTTTTTTCATTGTCACAGATTTCAGCCTTATTTGATAAATTGTTTATTCATTTTTAATAAATCGTCGCACGATGCCTCAATCTTATTGTCTATATTTAAAATTTCGCATAATCACTTCGAGATTTTCACACCTTAAAATCCCTCGGCTGTTGCACACAACAACAGTCTGTCCCCGGGACGGGCCACTAGTCCTGTGTGGCTAGGATAGGCCGACTGCCCCATTGCAGGCTGAGGGTAGCCGACCCCACCCAGTGGGAATAATAAGGCTAGGAAGAAAAAAAAATTCGAGATTTTCACACAAAACACGCTTTGATAATTAAATTGTACGTTTAATATTATTGAGATTGGACGAAAATCATGAATCTGTGCGAGTTCTCCATAATTTGTCTCGAATTGAACCAAGTTGAGAATCGGTCGGAATGGATTGTCTCCTAAAATTCAATTTAATAACGTTTTATTAAGTTCTTCGTACAATCGATTAGAAAATTTTGAAAGTATAGCAGTATAACTATTTTTATAATCAACGAAACCGATGAAAATTATTTAAAGAGTTTGGAGATATAATTATTTTAGGACTTTACGGAGGCGTGAAATGCAAAACGGAAAAAGGAGAGAGTGAGGGTAGAAAATAAAATACCCGAGAATACAAAGATTGAAAAGAAATTAGCTTTTTTGCTCAATTCAACATCCTTTTATCTAAATTAGCTTCATACATCCTTGATCATGCTGTCAAGTTTTCTGGTACAAAAAAGTTTAGTTTTTATTCAATTTCTAACAATGTTTAAGAACATCTTTATTTTTCATATGTCAATACGAACAGTTGACCAAGTTTGAAACAGAAAATAGAACAGATTCACCGTCAAAAAAGTTGTCGTCATCAAATCATAAATCAATCAAAGAGCAAATTTTCTTCTCTAGAAAATAAAAAAAAGAAAAATCATCAGTGACCGATAAAATAGAATAGATTAGACGAGCAATTCAATTCGGATAAGGATTTCGGCATTGAAGATCTCAGAATTTCGAGAAAAAAAAATTACAAATATTCTACCTTCAGAAATCTTCGATACTTTCTATGTCAATCGATGATAATGATGCCGTTGAAATTCAGTCCGGAGATCGCTCCAATGAAGAGGTCGTAGAGGGATATCGATCGTTTGATTCTGAGAGTTTCAAGCATAAAATGATAAACTCTAGACGATTTTTTACTTCTGATCCTTTTCCAGATGTCTAGTCGTCGTTGCCGCTCCTATCACGAGCCTCCATTGCACGTTTAGCAGAGCGACTTCGCCAGTGCCTGAATCACGAGAATGTTCTTTTGAAAGTTCAGTTGCTCATTTTAGGATCGATAGCGCAGCGCTGGTTTCTTATCGACTTGCAATATTACACTCGTTTCGTCACGAAAAAGCCTGCAAATTTGTGTTAATGATTTCATTTTTAAAATCAGGATTGTGCAAGTATTGTTTAAAATTTCTCTAAATTACAAACGGATAGAAAATCGTTGAAAGTCAGCAGAACAGTTTTATCGTAATCCTGATATCTTATTTATAATAATAATAGCAATACTTGATGGCGTGTTTCTCCCCGTCGGCAATCTGCTCGTTGGAGGCGATCGAGTGCGTTCTGCTGCCCAAGTTGAGCCTCATGTTCAGAAGGCCTTTCTCCTGTGGAATCACTTATTTCTACAGGAATAAAGTGATTGCTTATGAGGAATATGGCCAGATATAGTCCATGTCAGCGATGCATTCCACACCAAACAGAACACCCGATTTGTCAGTCGTTTGAAACGATATCACCTGTATTCATTACATGGAATGATTTCGACTTACTTTCAAAAGGAAATTTATACCAAATAATCCTTTATCGTGCTTGGTCCTTCGTTCTCCGGGTGTCCGAAATAAACAGCTGAAGGATCACCGGAAAATGTCAAAGTCAACGAATCTAAAAATAAATATTTTGTTCCATTTTCATTGTTATGCTATTTTAGCGATAAAAAGTTATCAGCTTCATTATGGCAAAATATACCGCAATAGTATTGATGGAATCTTCTAGTGTTCGAAAGATAACGAGACGAGACGTGTATGCATGGGTGAGGACTTTATGACAAACAAAACGCTTATCAGTTTATATTATTATGGCCAAGCTGCTGCTATCCACCTTTGTTGTGCTAATAATCGATTATTGTTTGCAACACGCCACTGGCAGTCCGCGCTGACCATTTCCTTTTTTGTGGCTTCTTCCAGAAGGTCGGAAATTTTCTCGTTGATCTTGGGACTGTTAAGACACCTTTTGAATCCTTGGGCACCCTGCCTTATCTTGTTTGGTGCTTCCTTCCTGCAATCTGTTGCTTTATTTGTTTATGCTTACTTTCAACTTGTCTAGAACTCACCAATCATGTGAGTGCCAGAAGTCGCGCCTTCTTCATCTTGAGCGCAGAATTCGAGAGCATCACTGTTGGGTTGTCTACCGTCAGAACGCGTGAAAGCCTGTCTTTGCGTCCTAAAATTAGATTATTAATGTTCGCTAGTGCTGTGTTCATTATCGTCGCTCAAAAGATCAATTATGCCACAATTTTACATCCATTTATTGATTTCCGCCGGAACTTATTTCGCAATAAACAAAAAAAACAAAGCTTCTTCTTTCCTTCCGTTATTTTTCTCTAAAATCATCATTGTGTCCGCATTTTACGCGACCTCGTAAACCGTTTTGTTCGAGGCTTACAGCCAGCCAATTTGATCATTTTGAAAAACTGATTTCAGAGCCTTTTTCGACTCTGAATCTCGAAAGAAAATCATCACCTCCGTCCACCCACAAAGAAAATGTGCCATCTTCTTCTGAATTTGAGAGCAAAATTCGGCGAAATGCGACAGCAGTATGACAAAAACAAGGTAAGATCCTACAAATGTTGCTATATCTTAAATAAAAATTACAGAAGATCATCACCGCGGTGATGATTATGTCGATGGCCTTTCAATTGATTTTCGTTGCAACCATGCCGTAAGTAGAAATTACCAATAAGCTTCAATGTCAATCAATAATTGACTTATGTAGAAGTGCTCACGAGGAGCCTGTGTCGCTTGCTGAGCGGGCTGCAGAATTCACGATAGTCATCGTAATCAGTTTTTTTATAACATTTAATAGCGCTTTGATCTTGCAGATTCTGAATTTGCTAACTATCTGCGCCATTAATTCGAAATGTATTTGCTTGCTATGGACAATTTTCGTTGCTTACGTAATAATTAAAAATTTATAGGAAGATATATTTTTATATCCAGTAATGATTTTAGGCCATACTCATCGTTCTCTGTCTGGTGGCTTTGGCTTTTATGCTTCTTAGCGAATGTGAGTACATAAATTATTGTATATTGTCAAAATACTAAAATATTATCTATTTTTAGCAATCGAAGACAAGATTACACTTACTGGGATGGCTCTATACGTCATCTTAATAGGGATCAACGTGTGCAGTAAGTTGAAACCAAATATTGCTAAATTCGTAGGGGAATACTACTTTTAGTTTATGTCGTGGTTCTTGTGGGAATTCGAGAGATTATAAGTGACCTCAAAGAACAACGGGGTTATAGGCCTCAAATGAACGGAAGGTATGTTCGTTTGGAATAAAGTTTACAAGCGCAGCTTAATTTTTAATTATATTTAGAAATAATGAATCTACTGAATGGCTACCGAATAATTTCGTGTAAGGATGGCTAGGGCCTAAATCTCGTTTCGAAAATTCACCCCTAAGATCTTTCTCGATGTAAAGATATAATCTCTTTAAGCTATTTATTCCAATTCTATAATAGCTTCTCATAATTATGCAATTGCTCTCATATCTTTATCTCTTATGACCGGATTTGCTTATACTATTGACTTTGCCCCCAAACTTGCATTTTGCTTGAAATTCTTAGCAAAAATGATCTATTAAATTATTTTTGGCCTTCATTGTACATTTCTTCAAATGTATTTTCAACGCATAATTCGAATATTAGTCTTGGTTTTCTAATCTTTCTATGTATGTTTCTACCAGATTTAAATTCAAAATTATGCTGAATTGAAATTTATACCATCCGGAAATTTTCACGACTTTTTATTTCAAATGAAATTCTGGTTTGTCAAGGACCCCGCTCTGTGCCTTCTAACACTGGTCCTTCGCTCGCCTCTTATCTTCGCTATTCTTGAAATGAAAATTAGAATTCAAAGAGTTTATCGCTTGTATTGATGGTTTCTCAGTTCAGTTTGAAATGTCTTTTTCTCTGATTCTCGCCCGCTTGTCAGTCGTTATCACTGATACGAGCATTAAATCAGCTAAAATATTAAATATTCGTTATCAGTGTAAATTTCTGAGTCGAATGAGTCCCATTTTGGACAGGAAATATTGACTTAATGCTAATTTTAACCATTTTTTAAGGTTAAAATTGTCTGAAACAATTTTCAGGAAAATATCCGTTTTCTCTGGCCATTTATAAAGTTCGTGAGATCGTGACATAAGAAACATTGTAATATATGTGAAGGATAGGATAAGCTCGAAGTTCTTTTCCCACACTTTTTCGTATGTTACGATGCCATGAGCTTTACAAATTGTCTTATGTTAAGACAAGAATCAATATTGTTGTACTTTTACCGTATTCATTATGGATGGCACGAGGTCGACCATTTTGAATGATAGCAGCACACGAATATGTCGTCCCCAAGTCGATTCCAATGGAAACCATTAGGATGATTGTCACTTTTAGAGGAATTTTGCATTCGCTTTTGAAATCGTTGCGAAACCAAGAGTCCGCCTTGATTCGCTTCTTCTTATGAAAAAACTGATAACGAAAAAAGGGAACAAATTTTCTATTGATAATTAAAATATTTGACGGCGCTTTAAGTCCTTTATGGTGGAAGGTACTCGGAAAAATGTTGCAACGATTACGCAGAGGTTATTTCACTGCCGCATCACTGTCGCATACTAGGAGAGGTTTCCTCTGGTTCCTCTCAAATTCCCCCGGGGACTGCTGGTGACCTCTGGAGGAACTTGAGGGAAAGCATGGAGGAACCACCGAGGAACTCGAGGAACCAGAGGGAAAGAGGGTTCTCCGAGAAACTAGAGGGGACAACTCTTCCAGAGAATACTGACATTTTGAAACTAGGGTCAATTTACTAATTATCGCAGACTTTAATCGACGAAACCGATGAAAATTATTTAACGAGTTTAAAAATATCTTTATTTTCGCATGTCAACTCGAACAGTTGACCAAGTTTGAAACAGAAAATAGATCAGATTCACCGTCAAAAGGTTGTCGTCATCAAATCATAAATCAATCAAAAAGAGCAAATTTTCTCGCCTAGAAAATTAAAAGAAAAAAATCATCAGTGACCGGTAAAATATAATAGGTTAGACGAGCAATTCAATTCGGATAAGGATTACGGCATTGAAGATTTCAAAATATCGAAAAATTACAAATATTTTACGTTCAGAAATCTCCAATGCTTTCTATGTCATAGTCTCAATCAAATAAACTATCATCAGTTTATGTACAGAGTACTGTAGCAATTTGTAAATATTATGCAGCTGGGAAGAATGCTTGTTTCAGAAATTTCAAATTCATATCCTTCTGCAGCTTAATGAAAATGTAACTTGAACGCACAATGTTCAGTGTCAAATTGTCAGATATTCAACATATCAATCAGTAGAGTTGTTTTATGTAGTGAAAGATGATCCTTGAAAATCATTGAGAGAATTTTTATCTTCATCAGTTTAGGTAAATTTTCAAAAATCCTCTTTTTCTGCAGGTACCAATAGGATTGTTGAAAATGAATTGGTTTGAGACAAAATGAGAAGTCAGTTGAAGTTGCCCGTAGAAATGAGAAATGAAAGATGAAAGGGACAAGGAAATGGAAAAAAGTTGAATGCGAAAGGACAAGGGATTTAGGAATGTAAAAATGAAAATGAAAATGAAGGGAAAGTTTACGATCGAACTCAGACGCTGTCGATTAGTTCTTCTGTCTCATCGAAATTCACGTATTGATTCGGCGAGGTGTCGATTTCCAGCTGAAATAGAAATTTTCAATGAATTTTGCAAAGAAGATATTCAGATTTTTAGAATGGTAATCAAATTTTAGTTATTATTGATGTAGTTTTACATCCGCTTCGTGAAATTTTGAAAGTGTTCAATCGCTACGAACTTTGAAGAAGTTCAAAAATCCCTACCGCGATGTTAGCAGGTGAGCTGATTGAGGGTGGAAATCGTGCGGAATTCAGAGGTGAGCAATGCGTATTCCCGTTTGAGTCCATGTGGCTAAAATCAAAGTTTTACAAAAAAAAATCAACATCTCCCAGTAGAATTCGACTTTTCGAGAAGTTACAAATTGGAACTGAGCATTTCACTTGTTTCGGTTGAATAAAGAATGCTACATTCAAAGACAGGTTATTTTGCTAATTTCTGGACAATAATTTTTGGCCTACTGTAGTTATCACCCTCTTTTCCGAGAATTAGTATGAAGGAGGGAAAAAAGGGATGATAATTACAAGAGGCGAAAATTTCTCCCATTTTCAAAATTACCTATCAATGCTATCGGAGGTGTGCGTGCTGCTGGCGGAGCTCTCATTGCTGACGGTGCTCGACCAGCTCTTCGGGCGTCTCTTCGAGTCGATGCCGATTCCCTCCCCGCCGATCAGCGACGGCGCATCGCACGTCAGGGAATGGCCCAGTCTTTCTAGCCAGCGTGATCTGAAACAAAATATATTCGTGAGTCGATTTTGCAGAATTGAAATTTACCGCTTTTTGTATATATATAAATCTTTAGAAGTGAGCGAAAAAGTGATTACCGAATAGAAAAGTCGAATATCTCAACGACGTAGGCCTCGACCTTGAGCGTGTCCCACACGTCGAATCTCTCGAAGCCGAATCGGGAACTTTCACAGAAGGCGAGTAGGTTAGTCTAAAATTTTTTTTTTATTTAAAAAAAATTATTGTAAGTTCGATGCTATAAAAGTGCAAAAGTTTATCGTCACAACTTTTCTGGCACTTTTTATTCAATTTGGAAAGAATTGTGACAGCGAATATTTTTTGCCTTTGAAGAAATTCCTTACCGGAATGAATAACTTGTACTCAAAGTGTTCAGATTCGACCGCCGAAGGACTCGTCAGCGCGGACTTCTTCTTGCAGAATAGAAGACCCCCGTCGAATAGAAGAGCATACCTGAAAATTTCTTTATCTCTTGAAAAGTTAGATTTTCAAAAATTAGCTAAATTCTCTGAAATTCAATCTCCCTCAGACAAGTGACTATACATCCTGCATCATTTTTTGCTGTTTGCGATCTTCTAAATTTTCAACAAAGTCGCAAAAAACCGTGTCAAACACTGATTTTTCGGTTTTACTTTACAATTTTCGTCAACTTCCAACTCGAAAATGTCAAAGCTTCAATGTCGGGAAGTCAAATGACCAGATCGATTTACAGGGAAAAAGTGGATTTGGCAGGATAGCTGCGAGAATTGCATAATCGTCATGTGATGATGAAGTATGTACAAGATGCAAAAAAACTCGCAGAGTTAAAATGATTAGCAAATACTTTTGCTCTAAAATTTCTTTCAAACTTCTTCTAGCACATGATTGATGGTGGATAGAATGAATTAGAATTTTTCGCATGAAGATTTTTCATCATTCACATTCTATGGACTTTTCTAGATTTTTCGAGAAAAACTCAAATATTCGAATTCCCACCTTCTCTGTGCCCTGCCCAATCTGCTGCCTTTCTTTCTTCGATTGTAGGCATAAATGTTGCAGTCCGACTGAAGTCGAAGTGGGCCTAACAATCGGAGATCGCCCTGGAAATGATCAACAATCAGTGGAATTCAAATTCGACTTCTTACATTGAATCCAGTGATATGGAGCTGGTTGATGTTTGAATTGATCTGAGCCAGCAATTCGAGCATCGTCGACAAGGCACACATCACGTCGGAGCGGACCTGGAAATTTATGATTTGTAGTTCATAAAAATGCCAAAATATTGAAATTTTATTTCCAAAATGTGGAGGAATCGAATTTCTGAATTACCTCAGGACTGCAGTGCCTTTCCAATTCCCTCAGGAGTAATTGATATTTCGTGATTCGTTGTACAGGTTTCAGAAGGTAAGCTCCCAGAGGCAGGAGGTGCCCGGCACGTCGTTGACACTCCTGGAAATAAACAATGCGATTAGAAAATTAATCATCACTTGGGAATAATTGAAATTCTGGAGTGCCTGTTCATGCTAGAAAAAGGTGAATGTATGTAAAATAGGAGATGGAAAAGTGGTGATTTCTTTCTCTTCTATTTTACAGAATTTTTGTTGTTTCGTAATATGGCTCCGTCTCAACAATTCAATTAGATCATCCTTTTCTTTCGATTTATACAAATGATTACCATAAAGAAAGGCGTTCCATCCCCGAACTCTTTCCTGATCGCTTCACTGGTTGACTTGTTCTGGCAGTAGTGATGATACAGATGCAGGAATCTGAAAGGTTAGCTCAATATTTTCAATTTTCTGATCCTCAGACAGAAAATGAGCTGATATTCGATTTCATGAGTGACCTCAGATTACGGAAGAAGAAAAAATAGAGCGTGGAGTTTCTGCACAGAAGAAAGTGAAAATCGGGTAATTGAGATCAAAGCACTTTCTTTTGAGCTCAGAGAAGAATTCTTTCTTTTCAAATGTAAAACTATTTTTCTCAAAATTTACCTAGAAAAAAGTTTATCCTAAAAATTTTAGAAACCTCCATTTTCATGGACAAAATAATCGATAAAAATCTTCATAATATTTTAAAAGAACTCATTTCCAATAAAGAAAGAAAATGCCAACCTGTCTTTATGAGCGACAAAAGCCTTGCAGATGTGAGAGGGCGATGGCTGGTTGGCCAAGTGCGGCAAGAAGCACTGCGAGTGGAAGTCGAGCAGGTCGCCGAGGTTGCCGAACAGCAGATGGGCCCTGCCCTTGATTTCAGGGCCGAGTTGAGCCTGTGACTCGGCCAGTTTGAACGGCTTCACGTAGAACTCCACTATTGATTCGAGCTCAGAGACATAAGTCCGTTCTGTTGTGATCTGAAACAAAAATCATAAAATTACTATCTTTACTTTTAAGGGAAATTTGTATACTTTCGTCAAGATAAACTTTTATTAGAAAATCTGGCATGTATTCATTTCGCCTTCGATAGATTTACTTTCAATCTTTCAGCTGAATTTTCTAGGTATGTATATTTAAGAAAAGACAAGATTTTGGGTCGTTTTCCGATAAATTTTCTTCCTCTGATCTAACTAAACTCCAAATCTTTCCGAATTTCATAAAGTAAATAAGTCGCATATTGCGTATTGCATCATTTCATTCATTTCACCTTCCCTCCCCTCCCTTCTCATATCCGATTCTCCATTCTGCTGCCCTTCTGATAGCCATTATCCCACGCCGAGGAGGAGTTTTAATGCGAATCATCGCCTCTTTCTTTCTTTTGAATTGGAACTGGGATAAGGGGAAATTCGATGGGATTTAGGATTCGCCTTAGCACACTTCCACAAACCTACTCCATACTTCCTCACTTTCTCCCATTCCTCAAGGAATTCTCTATGCAATGCTGAAAGATAGGAGATATTCAGGCTGGCATAAATAATGAGAAATCTTTCATATTGTGCTGAGGTGTGAAGATTTTTATTAGAAAATTGCATTGTCTTTGACGACCAACCATAAAAGTTAGGTTGGAAGACCTCTTACTTAATAGATTTGATAAGGTGAGAAAATAAGATAAGATTTTTTTGCATTGCTGTCGAAAGGATATTTTCTTTGACTGTAAGCATAGAAAAAATCAAATATACAGCGTGAGATCACATAAATTCCCCAATTCCTGATCCATTTCCTTATTTTTCACATTTCACTTCTGCAAAAGATACCATACAGAGGCGGTATGAGCGTTTCGAACCTAACGATGCAATGAGACCGAGGCAAGAATTGCGTCTGCAAACACAGCAACGAGCAGAGACGCAGAGAAAGACAGAATAAGAAAGGCAAATTTGCATATGCAAACGAAACCACAGCAAAGCAAAGAAAAAAGTAATGAATTGGAACGGCAATGGGTAAGGAGTGAGAAAGGGAAGCCTGAAGCTGCACAGGAATGACAGGAAAAATAGACGGGTTTTGGGTTTGTTTGAAGAAGTCAAGGTAACAAAAAATGACTCAGAAATGTGTAAAGGATCATGAATATTCATGAACAGCTGGGAATTGGCCATAACAAAGTTCTTTTCTGCAGCAGTGTTCATCCTCTCTTACAAACTGCCTATTTTCGATTCGTTACTTATATCTTATTGCCCATGATTTAGCGATTGCATTGATGGATTTCTCACGACAAGACATAAGAAATCTAGCACAGCTCTATTTGATTCAAGAAAAAATCTAGGAATTCATTGTCTTATTTTCAAACTCTCTATTGTATCTCACCCTTATCTACAGCACGATCGGAATTTAGATACATTTTAAAACTTGGAAAAAATTAAAGAAAATAATTCTCACCAATTCATTGATGACGCAGGACTGTAGTGACTTGCTGCTGGTGGGTTCAACAGGCAACGAGCCGCTTTCCATTGCATCGCAGCAGTCGATGGCTCGCTCATTTGAAATTTCAGGAGGTGACGAGGAAGAGTCATCTGTCTGAAATTATTTCTATAAAATTTTCAATTTTTTACATCAAAATTTTAATCTTAGGCTATTTTTACAAAATTTTATAACTTTTCTGCATAAAGTTTCCACGTTCAGAAATGTTTATCTCATCACTTTACCCTAAAAATCGAATATTTTGCTCCTTTTAGAAATGTCAAAATTTGATAATGTTTACCAAACTCTTTAAAGAATGACAAATCGTTATATTCACACCGGAAATTCGTCTTCTTATTCACGATAGGAATGATAATTTTATCAGTACAGTAACCGATAGCTATTTCCCTTTACCGATCTAATTTCACTGTTTTGCCAACATCCACGTCTAATCTTTGCGTAATTACACGGGGAAAACATGATTTGCATTTGTTTAGTTTTTGTTTCTTCTTTGCTTTTGCGTGTTTTCATGTTTGTTTTTTTGCGTAATTTGTCGTGCAGCAAGGCAATTTTCGGCAACATTTCTGATTTCCTGGAGATTTGCGAAAAAAAATAAAACAAAACCAGGAAAACTGATGATTCTTAGAAAAAGTTAGGGTCAAAGTTTAGATCGAAAGATTTGATAAAAGTAATCAAAACATTACAGACAGAGCAAGGCGTCATGTGTTATGATAGATTTCACAATTCTAAACAAAAAATGATTCTATAAAAATTTCCGCAGACTTGTGCGAACCACTCTAATGATAGGATTATTGAAAGTTCCAAATCCATTTTCTAAAATAGCAAGCAAAAATAAAATCGCTAATGCACTGCGATTTGCTGTTGTTTTCTGTCGAAAATAATGCACGTGTTCCAATTTTCGCTTTCCATTATCAAAATCGGATTGCTCTAGAAAAGATAAACCTTATCCCATTATGGGGGATACTGATGGATTACTGGTTTGGATATTTTTAATAGGACCGCTAAAATTTGTCAGAAATTCTTCATTTTTAGGAAGAAAAACCATAGTCTGACATTTTAGCACTTTGTAAAATCTATGAATAGCTGATATTTCTGTCAAACCATATCGATTTTCCCTCTTCATTTCAAATCCGTTGTCTTTCAACTTTTCTCGCCACTTCAAGCGCATTTTCACGCCGAGTTGTATGACGGTTTGGGGACAGAAAGCTACAGAAAATTGAGGGAAGATACTGAAGAAGTCAAGGGAAAGTCCACGCAAATCACTTTGACGGAAATATTAGAATGTCGGAGGAACTGAAAATAGCACTGGGAAAGAAGCAGAGAAAAGATAAAGTGGGAAATAGTATGGAGGAAAGAAAAATAAAGTCGAATTGTCAATAAGAAGAGGAAATTTCTGCAAACATCCCAATTCCAATCACTTTTCCTCATTTCTGCTCCCTACTTATCACAAAAACGACGGGCCACTTTTTACAGAGGCAAATCGGAGAAAATCGGCGAAAAATGAAGAGCAAATCACAGCCGAACTTGTCAATCTTCCCTCTCATTTCTCTTTGATTACTTTTTGCAGATGATTAATGATTAAACGGGCTAACTTTCTCGAGCTTTTATAAAATTTTTACTGCAAAATTTTAGCCAAGAAAAAATCTCTAGACTTTTCCCCTTTCGAAAAGATGAATTTCTTCCTTTCTTTGTACAGTCATTTTCTCCCTCAAAAATTTACCAAAGCGAAAAGCTCTTTGTACTTTCCTAGACCTGACTAAGAAAAAAATCGTATAAAGAATTGGCAAAAAATCGCCGCAATTTCGTTAAATTTTTGCAATAAGTACGTTTTCGGTACTTTTCTGATGAATTCCGTACAGGAATGAACTTTCCCTGTCTAATTTTCTAGATTCGAGTTGAAAATGTCGCGCGATTTGTGGAGTACGAATGAAAGAAGAATCGAAACCATCTGGAGGGAAGGGGAAAAGTTCGGAGGAAGAAAAACGAGCAAAAAGAGAAAAAGAAGGCGAATTGGTATAGTAAAAGGCGGAAAACAAATCAAATGACTCGGACAGGGAGATGGAAGCAGAGTAATTCCAAAGTCCACTAGTAGAATGGAAGAGCAAATCTGTACGAAACTTCTTTAAATTATGGCTACTTTTTTAGAGAGAAAGATTTGCAAAGAAAACAGGAGAGATACAGTGCAAAGGAGCATTATTTCTAGATTTTTCCTGTCGAATTTTAGAATTTTAAAAATGAATCCTACTCACCGAAAATATGAAAACCTTGAGCATCTTAGTGAATAGCGTAAGTGGAAAATATTGAAAGTCAGTAGGAAATAATTCAGTCATTTAGAAACTGTCAAAATGCAAAGAAAATGAGATCCTAGAAATCGCGCTTTTTCTTTCTCACGCTCGTCGCTGGCATTGTAAATACTCGCAAATCTACGCAGTAGATATGCCAAGTTTAAAGAGCAAAGCGAGCAGTTCAAACATAAATTCGACTGATTTTGACAAAAATCAACAAGAACAAAGTTTCGGGCAAATTCAATTAGCAAACGAACTTTTTCGCCCTATCTTTGTTTTTGAAAGAACTTGCAGCAAATTAACGGCGCTTCTAACGAATACAAATTAGGAATGTTCAGAAATTCTCCGACAGATGGAAAATAGAGCAGAATTTCGTGGAGAGACTCATAATTTCAAAGCTTGATTTTAGATAGTGTGCATTTACGTATCGTTTTCAAAAATCTAGAAAATACGAGAAAAAATACCGACCTGGAAATTCCTTGCTGAAAACGGGAGTACTGGCGTCGACACGGACGAGGGCAAAAATGGCCGTTTTGATCGTCGGAACGAGAAGAACCTCGGCAAAGATCGCTTGAGGACGCCTCCCGCCCCTTGCGAGGGCGAGCCGAACGGTTCCGCAGTCAGCGACGCTATCGCGAAAGCTGCTGAAAAGGCACAAAATAGCTGAAACTAGGAGCACCAACTGAAAATAGTGGGAAATGGCTGTTCGATCGAGGAAATGTAAGGAAAGAGAGCAACATGAATCACCGAAAAATACAGAGAATACAGGAATCCGGAAAATTGACTGAAAAGTGGAATTTATGTGGAAACTCCGATAAAATTATGAGAGGTTCACTAAACTCTGTATGCATTTTCTCTTCGCACGGCCACTTGCTTTATAGCGCGTTCGAAATGCGATATCGAATTAGCGATTAATAGAATGTGTCGAGCGTTTTTGCAGATAAACAACAAAAACAGACCAAATCTCGCACTAATGAGCGGCAAATTCGAAATGTTGACAAAGAATTGAGCGATTGGAGCCAAATCGTATTTGAATGTCTGAATGCTGAAGAAGGAAAAGAAAGAAATCGAACTTCTATTTTTCACCATCCGAATTTGGAAATACCACCCAAATTCAAGCATGTTTTCCATAAAAGTTGGTGGTATTTACAACAACAAAAACTGATGGTGTCAAATAAATATTATCCAGAGACAGATCGAATAGAAATGAACTGCATATCTATAGTCTATAGATATGCAGACCCAGGCCAGGAAGTAAGTAAACAGGCCGCGACACTGCCTGTCCCCTATGCAGATGTTCACTATTCATCGCCCTACAAAATACGAGAGCTATTTAAAACTAGGCGAGAAGAACCGCTGTAATACGAATTCAAAAATAGAAGGCCACTTGACAACAAATCGATATGGATTAGAATTAAAGTGACCGGATAAAATACCGACGCTGCAAATATGCAAGAAAGACAAAGAATGCGTCAAAGGTAAGAAGAGGAAAGAATAGGGGAAGAGAGGAGAGGAAAAGATAGAGATAATGCCAAAGGGAGAGAGGGAGAGAAAGGGGAGGAGCTAGAGAAAGACAGAAACAGACAGAGGGCAGCATGCCAAGGAAGAAAGGATATGATGATGAGGTGGAAAATAAAGGGTTCTTGTGAGGTTCACTGAGCTACGGATTTGCAAAATTCACTCATTTTTCCTTCTCTTTCTAAATAAACCCTATCCCTATTCTGTTGCTGAAATAAGTGAAATTTTCAACAAGCGAATATCGTATGAAAATATACGTCGATTCTTTTCGGAAATTTAGTAAACTCGAAAAATAAGAACGAGTTCATACTTTCAACATCTGTCAATTTTCAAGCGATTTTAAGTGTAGATTTCGATACGATTGGAATCGATGTCAGCATTTCACACGTGAAATCTCTTGACACTGGCATGGTGTCGAAAAATGAACGCACACTAGAGATCAATAAAAAATCATGTTTCTCTGGAAAAGTTGCCAAAGAGAGTAAGGGTCTGCAGGGATAAGGGAAAACATTTGAGAACTTGAAACAGGTAGGTTAAGAAAAATATCTTGGAAGTTCGCCTGGATTTGAATCGTAACGGTGGTGATAAGATAGAGCAAACAGTCGAGATTCACAATAAGTCAGTAAAAAGTATCTGAGAACTTGAAATAGGTTTCAGAAAAACTGCAAAGTTGGTCTAATTTTTGAACAGAATGGTGTTGATAATGGAGAAAAAGTAGGTGAACTTCATAAGAATCCAGAGAAAAGAGTATCTGAGAACTTGAAATAGGTTCAGAGAAAAATGTTAGGTAAGTAAAAGTGTTGGAAGAGGGGATTTTTGAGGAGAATGAAAAGTGAGGGGGAATGGGATGAAAAGAGGAACATGTGCGGACAGCTGTTCATTCGAAGTTGGCAGGGAGCAAGTCAAGGAGAAGTGTCGAGGAATATGCATTGCATTGCCAATGACACTGACAGGAGGATTATGACCACGCAAATGACGGAGAAGGGAGGAAGGGAAACCACATAGCAATGCATGAAATGCTCGAACGCGATATGATGTAAGCAACATGATGAGCCAAGACAGAAAAATGAGATTTAGAAAAGTTGAATTTTGCAAGAATGCTTAGAAGTGAAGGGTTGATGTTTCAGATTGAACTCGAACTTTTCGTTGAATTTTAACGACAGTTAATAATCGAGTTTAAGAAGCGAATAAATTTGGCATCTTTAAATTGCAGAGATTCGACTAAAACAAGAAACTATTTCGAAAATGGAATAGTGAGTCTCAAAAGTTAGAACAGCAGATATGAAAAAATGAATGAAGACATCATCTTGACCTTGTCCATTATTGAACAGAGAAGGACTGGAAGTGTGAAGTGAGTTTTGCATGAGAAAGAAAAATGATCAAGAATATTCTCTGAACAGAAAAAGAGATAAACTATATCTTGATCTAGATGCAAGTAAAGTGAAGAGATAATGCTGCTGTTGGTCATAATTCATAGAATTCGTGCAGAGATGAAGTATCGTTTGCCTACAACTGCAATGAGAGGAAGTTAAACAGAATGACCAACGGGAAAATCAAGTAAATGTAAACATCCAGATACATCCAGGATACTCGTGTTGGATCAGCCATCTAGAGAAGAAAGGCTTAAGTTTGTTATTAACAAAAGTGATCGGTATTATGCCCTGATTCTGAATTTTCAATTTTTAATTATGATCAATTTCTGACAACTTTTCCAATGTTATTCCTAAAAAATCAGTAGCATTTACAAGATACCCCCTCCAAATAAGAACAGAACAATGATGACCCAGTAGATTAGATCGAACGCTCCAAAAGACATTCGATAATTACATAATGCGGCAAACCAACTCAAAAGCGAAGTAGGTAAAGGCTGAACAACTAATAGTTTTGTTTGCAAAAACACAAGTGTTTTGTCTTGCGGGAGAAAGGCTTATCGTTTGGAGACTATTTTTGCTATTGGAAAACTAGATTCTCGCCAGATTTGTCATTCAAGAATCTAAAATAAGTTGTAAGCTCAAAATAAAACAACGATCATTAGTGATTTAGGGAGGAAAATTGAATCTACACAGAATAAAAAGTGACACGCGCAAGTACTATTTTAGCTAAATTTCTGAAAAATGGATAAAAAAGAGATTTAGATGGAGTTTCAATTACAACTCGTTTTTAGTCTAACTGCAAAATATGCTAAAGTCATAAATCTAAGCCTAAGCCACAGTAACTCTGACTTCACATCCGCTTTATGATAGAGTGAAGTAACTCTCCGCTAAACCGCGCGATTGACAATGGAAAATGGATGGAATCAGTCAAGTTGAAAGTCGACTGGAATACGACACGATTCATTGAAAGGCAAAAACTACGTGGGAGTGCAGTGTTTAGCGATGGATCAGAATGAGTTCACTCAAGCAAGAAGGAATAAAGGAGTTCGAAAGAAAAAAAAACAGGAGAAAATGGGTTACTTATCGGAACAGAAAGAGGAAGGCTAATGTATCGGAGGAATATCGTTTAGCTCTACGTTTCATAACAAAATTTATATTATGCATTCAGGAAAGAGAATTGGGTTGGAATAAAAATGACTTCGACTTTAGATTCGAAGATGTGTGAAGATCAGCTTTTTTCGAGCTTAATTAGAGAAAATTATAATTAGACAAATTTTAGCTGATAAAATGATGCAAAATCTCGAGAAAAAAAAAAGTTCACGATAGACACAGGATTTTTGTGGATATTTGCTTTGTCGTAGAAAATCCTGTCGGGAAATTTTCTTCCTTGATCACATTCTCTCACATTTGCTCTTTGTTTGTCATGTCAGATATAAAATGTGCATCATTTTGTTATCTCCTCTTCTTCGCTCTTCTCTCTTCAGGTCTATTTCTGTGTCTGTATTGTCTTTGATAGTGGACATTGGGCATCACTTCAAGCGGAGTCATCACAAACAATGTGCAATGTGCAATGCAGACATACGCAATCCATAAATTCGGATCGTTCTGATAGTACGACATTATCAACTTTGTGATGAAAGGAATGGACTTTGTGATTGAGGTCGGAGAATAAATGTTGAAACTTGAATTTGAATATTGTTTCATGTCTAGTTGAACTGTATGAAATAGTTTACATTTAAAAGTGGAATTCTGTTGAAGTTAGATTGTTTGAGTTTTATAATCCTTTCACTGAAATGAAAATGGAAAATTGTATCTTCTCCAATGAATTTACGACTATCGATTACTGTACTGAGATAGAAATCTGAAATAAATGGTGGGATGAAGACTAACCTCATCAGTAGTGTTGTCATCCTCGATCCTCAATGTCTCGTCTTCCTCTTCCATCTTCTTGACTACCTTTTCCCTCTTGCTTCTGTCTTCCCGCTCCCTTGGCTTCTTTTCGGGAGTGACAACCTAAAATTATTTCCATAGTTAGACAAAAATTATATCGAATTTGTCTAGGATTTCATTTTTAATTAACGATCAAATATGTTTTCATCCTAATCTTAACTTTATGAATAAATCGTTATAAATATGGTACGGCAGTTACTAAATGACGGACGGACTAATGGACTGACGGGCCCTATAGTTAGAGAGAGGGTAGGAAGGCAGAGTAGGGGGAAATAGTGTGGGGGAAAGAAAGGGTCCGTCAAATAGCTGCTGCCATATATAGTACCTGCACAGGTGGATTTCTACTTCGAGCTTCTTCTGCCCTCGCAATCGCATCCCTTCTTGCAGCGCTTATTCGAAGGATGTCGTTCATTCTTTCCGCTACCTAAAATGGAGCATTATTTTCATTCTTATCTTTCTAAATGATTTTTTTTTCCAATTTAAGATAGGAATTGTGATATCGCATAAGGCAGATTTAGGATGAAGATCATTATCTTTTTCTATATTATCTTTTCTAAATCGCGATTTTTCAAGGTTACCATTTTTTCTTATTTATCTCCCAAAATTTAGAATATTTATGGAATCCTCAAGATTTCATCAAAAATGGATAGGGAAGAGTCAAAATATTCTGCATTACTTATGAATAGAATAACTGAAGAAGTTTTAGAATAGATCCAAAACTGGGAAAGAATCAAGAAGGCGGAATTTATGACTGAAATGTCATTTGTAATTCGGAATTCTGAGCCTTCAGATCTGATTAATTATGAAAGTCGATCTTCGAATGGAAAGAAAGGGAGAGGAGGAAAAGGACGAAATTCGAGGTTTCGCGCACGCAAACTGCCTATTTGGACAGGCAGGGGGAAGGAAGGAAGGAAAGACGGATAAAGAACGGATGAATTAATTATCAACGAGGGGAGACATTTACAGACAGAAAACGATAAATCTATCGTCAAATGAAGAGGACTAGGTAATGAGTCTTCTCATTGGGATATTTAGAATTTTGACCCGAAAAATTCAATAGGTCAAGAAGAATTGGAATCTTGTATTTTTAAGATTTTTTTTTCTTCATTTTTGGCAACTTTCACGTTTTCCCATAAATACATGCAATGAAATCGTCATTTTCCCAGGAATAACGGGATTTTCTTTATGAGGAATGAAGGACAGACCTGTGTGATTAGTGTGGACGTCTCTGTGGTGGTGAGGAGGACGAAATTCTCTGCGGGATTTGCGTTGGTCCACGAGTCAAGCTGCAAAAAAGTCCAATCATAGTTGCGTAATTCTTCCGGTTTTTCTTTCAAACTTTTTCATAAAAATTGCAAAAAGAATTCAGAAAAAAAAACAATTTCTTTCAAATAGGTATAAATTACTGTATGATATCTTTCTGAAAAAAAAATAAAATAGTAATAACTTTTCTTTAGACCACTATTATTAGTCTCTTTTATGACTCAATCTACCGCCCTATTCTGGGAAAATACTCGAAAGTTTGGATTGAGCGGAATTTTCTCGGATAATGAAATGGAGGATGAAAGGAATTATTCTCACGCGAATATCATTGGACTCGTGGAGGAAGGAGTCGAGCTTGGTGAGCGAGGTGCGGGCTGCGGAAGGGGTTTCCACTGCAGGCAGGGAGGTCAGCAAGTCCACTCCACGACTGCACCACACGTTAGCACGTCTTAATTAGAGCATTATCTCGAATGCGGAAAGTATGACATGGGTTTATTATGGTGAAATATCACGGTTTTCAAGAGTAACTAGAAAATGTGACAAGTTCTTTCCTCAGTAAGATTCCGGAATTTTGTGAGTAAAATTTTCGTATACCAGGCTAGAGCTAGGAAATTTTCATGTGGGTTTGAAGAATCATAAGACCGTTTTTATTAGTTTGATTCCGAATTTCAAATAAGAGGTGCATCTTGACTTTTTCATCATTTACTTGATGTAAAACGAGCACTCATTTTTATGATTTGAAGGATGGAACGAGTAATCGAATTAATCGAGAGAATTATAACAGGTTTTAGCTGATTTTGTCGATTTTCAGTGTCAGCCCTGATGATATTCCCTATTTTGGCTAGTCATCTTTTATCAAATAAAGAAAAATGCACCTGATTTCATCGTGCATGGTACAACTAATCCTCAGCACTTGAGTTCTTCGCTCCAATGCAGAAGTCAGAGCATCTGCCATTCTCTCCAATTCGTCACATTTTGGCAGAACAGAATCAGAATGCTGAAATTTGAATTCTCAGAATTTATCTCTAACAAAATGATTAAAGTATACAACAAATTAACTCATAAGATCTTCGTCATTCTGAAGATTTGGAATTGATTTATCTTCAAAACTTTGACTTCATAGAGCCTTCATGAGGTTTCAACGTGAACTAACATTTGGAACAGAACAGTTTGTGACATTTAATTATTTGCTTTTCATTGCATGTTACAATGCCATAAAGTTTAGAAAAAAAGTATTTTCTTGGAGTTAAAAATATCCAACCTCATCCTCATTCGCCGTCCTTAGTTCATCTCCTTTCTTTTTCAGCTCCTTGGCAGCCTGTACGTCTTCCATTGCAGTTGCAGTGTATTGCGCGTGTGCCTGAGCAAGTTGGGTTGCCTGATAAATTTTCGAATTTTTATGATCATTCCTTGTCTACTTTCTACCTGAGCAACCCCATCACCCACACCGCGATGTTCTTCCAGATAAAGCATGTGGCGAGCGAAGGAAGCTTGCAGCTGAAATTAATCAGGTTAGAAACATTACTATTATTTACTAATATTTTGAATGGATTTTGGAAAGATCACCAATTTCAAGTTAGATAGTGTTGATGAAAACGAGAACGTGTTATTTTTCAAGAAATCTTTCTAAAGCATTATTTCAGTATCTAAACTAGCGAATAAACTAAAGATGAGTATAGTCTGAGTCAGATATTTATGATCAGTAGCACAGAAAAGATGTAAAGAAACCGCGTGCGCGCGAAGTGGTGGAAATGAGAATTTGGCCATAAAATCTGAAAGAAAAAGGATTCTGCCGTAGTTTTGCGCATCGTTTTCGAAAACACTGCAAATGAGATGCAAAGCGAGCCAGTGGCCATTAGATTCAGCTGCGGAATGTGAGGGAGGCAAGTTGTAAACGAACAAGAAGAAGTCAAGTGAACAAATAGAAAGCATGACTACAGAATAAGGCTAGAAGATTTGCATGAATAAATTGGGGATGAAGCTTATTGGATCTGAGATATGATAATAGAAGAATGTGACAAAGTCAGACCTTTTCGGAATTCGACATTATCAATAAAAATTTGAAAAGAAAGCTTGAGAAAGATAATCATATTATTTAAATAGAACAAAAAAACTAAAGGAATCAAGCTGTACTTCGTCAATATTATGTAGCCTTTAAAGAATGCGACAAAAATCTATGCTTATTGTAACTGCAACTATTCGAATCAAAGAAGGTAAAACTAATTCAATCGAATAATGATCGAGAATTGTTTCGTATGAAACCGCGAGAAACACGAAAGAAACGGCCTAATTGCATCAAATCAAATGAATCAAATGGAAATGCGGAAAGAAATGCGATGCCACAATGACCCAATGTTACAGTAGAAATTCAATAGAAATGTAAATGTCGCTGTGATTTGCAATATTTTTGTTCACTGGTTGTTGTTTAGAAGAACTAAGGCGGAATTTTAGAAATAACAAGAAGACTTCTGCGCGAAAGATAGACTTGTATTTTTATTTGATGCAAACGCAAATAAAAATTATTTTTAGTGCGTTTTGTCAAATGTTAGAAGGGAATTATGAAGCAAGAAGAGTTGTATCGTCATGTTAATTTAAAAGTTGATTAACCTTTCTGAATAAATCCTCAAACTGTCTCAACTGCAAGCAGTTCGTCAGTCGTCTCTCGTGCTTGCCCCAGAAACTATCGAACGATTTCTCGGTTTCGTCTGAAAATTTTCAGAATTAAACAAAACCGCTGAACTCAATGATAAGTGTTCTCAGGGAAGAATTGGTCATGATTATCTCTTTTGCACACTTCCCTCACTATCTTATCAGATCAGCGATTTTCATGCATTGAATCAGCGGAAAAAGGAACTGATATCATAAGAAAATAACGTCAAAAATAACTGAGCGATCGATAACCGTACAAAATTTTTCATTTTTTAGGAAAGAATAGAAATATAAGATATTTAACGAAGTTAACGTTTGCTTCCAGAAAAGATATGATTTGATCATAAGGAAGACGGATTTGACAAGGGACTAACCGAGTTGAATGAGCATTCTCTCGATGGAGGAGACATTGTGGAGTCTTGTCGGAGAAAGCTGCGCTGCAGATGGCTTGATTTCGTTCTGCCGAACGGCACGCAGCAAGGCAGTGCATTTGCGCATCGCGATTTTTATGTCTTCCTGAATTTTGGCACTTTTGAACTTTTATGAGAGACATTATGAATAAATGCATTGTTCCCAAAAGAACATTCCAAAAGGAGTTCATCTTTCGAAAAATCTAAGTATCTTTGATTATAGTGTTCTAATAAAGAGGCATAAAACACGAGGGAAAAGTTCGGAAAAAGGTTATAATATTTTTGATTAAAGATAAAAAAAGGTATTCCCTTACCTTAATGGCGACCCTCTCGCAAGTCTGTGTCTGCAGAATTCTGGCAGTGGTGTCCGCGTCATTCGGCAATTCAGTTTCTCGTAGTGTCTTTGCGAATTCGTTCAGTGCTTCGGCTATTGCACTCGCAGAGGATTTCATTCTTTCGATGTCCTGAAATGCAAAAGTTAAAATTTTCAACAAAAATATGAATTATGACATGGCGCAGTAACTTGGAAGAATAATCATAATATTTTCAGTATGAAATTATTCTAGATTTCACGTCATGATGCAAAAATGAAACAGAAATAATATTAAGGAAAAACAAAAACCCTAAAGTCCTCACCATTCTATGTTGGACGTATTCGAGATGATTATATTTGATCAATCCTCCTATGTCCATCGTCAATTGCTCCGCTTTGAAGCAACTCCGCAATTCCACTGAGGACTCGAATTGGAAGACCTAAATACGAATATTTTAGGCTATGAATTCCGGAATGACTACATAAAATTCTTTAGCCATAGAGAAAGGATAATAAAAACAATTATGTCTTGAAAAGGGGCATTAATCAAATTATGGTGTGGGCAATATTATTTTGAGGAAATATATGAAAAGATATTAAAAAATCCTTGGAATAATATTGAATAGACAGGAAGCAAAATGATGTTTATGAAAAATCTATAAATGATGAAGGATAGTCTAATAAAAGTGGCTGGGATAATTTTTCAAATGATGAAATAATTGGCTTACTTTGAATGCACAGCTGTCCGCGATGCCCCTGTATCCGACCTCTAGAGCGCGTTGCAGGACGCCTTCGGGCTTTAACAAATAAACCACGTGGATTTTGCCGGGGAAGAACGACTGAAAATAACTGTTTTAACATTTCATAGGCAACTCGGAAACCACGAGACACGAGACATTGAGAAATAGCGTGGAAAAAGAAAGCCTATCAGCCCATATCCTACTCTAACTTCCTAGACTATTTCTTCTATGTTTCGTGTCTCGTGGTCTCGCGGTTTCCAAATAGCTCATTTCATATTTAGAAATCTCGTTTAGATATCGAACTATTAGTGGGTGCAAGGATATTCAAAATATATTCTGAAAGAATATGCTTCTGCAAAAAGGATATTTATCGCCCAGAAACTAAACTTTTAAACTTTGAAAATGTTCAAAACTTGTAAGTTCAAATTCATCGAGCCAGAAATCCGGATTTAAAATGTTGGAATTAGAAAAGCTATACATTTCCGTTTATAGTTTGATTTGACCGCCAAAATTAGATATTTTCTTGAAAAATTAAAAACTCAAAAAAAGCAAATGAATCGAATTATTTCGGCAGATTTTCTGACTCCTCAAAACTTTCTTCAGATTAACTTCTTTAGACTTCAAAAATCGTGAAACGATAGAGAGATCAAAAAGAGTTTGTTTATGGTGAAAAACGTGTGACGGACAAATAGGAAAGTGGAAGAGAAAGGGAACTCGAAAATGTGCGAGAAGAGCCGAAACAAAAAGTGATTGGATCGGATATTGGAAGGAGAAGCTAAGGGGAGGGGGCTAAAGGATAAACAGAGATCAGATAAGGCAAAGGGAAGACGAGGGCACTCGATTGGATGAGATAGACAAATAGATTATTGCAGGGGGGATTTGGCCTGGAGGTAGCGAAAACTGGTCAGCAGTACTGAAGTGTGATATTTACAGGAAATCTCCCTAGAAAATGTCTATTTGCTCATTACTGATAAACAATAATATAGTAATAAAAATGCGAGCATGAAATTTTTTTATAGCATTCAAAAATAGATTATTGCAGGGGATTTGGCCTGGAGGTAGCGAAAACTGGTCAGTACTGATAAACAATGAAGTGAGGAAATTGATTGTAAGTTTTCCGGGTCATAAACTTATTTAGCGCTATACATTGAAGTCTGAAACTCCATAGATCTGACTGAACATCAAATCAGCCGTATTTCAAATTAGGTCTAATTTAGCTATATATTTTTGAAGCTGTAATACCCACGTAAAATCCCTAAGTTTTGCAATCTTCTCGAGTAATCCACGATTTCCCTAACTTGCAGCGTGCTTTCTTCCGCAAGAATAAAAAGCGTGCGATGTAAAAAGAACTCAAGTATTCGAAAGGAGCGCTTCCCCAACCTAATTGACCCATCTCGGACTTTTACCTACTAAATAAGCAAACGCTGAAAGAAGAACGTAAAAATAGTAAAAGAAAACTCAATCAGAAAATATATTAGCAAATATACTTGGAATTTGAAGTGAAAATCAGCTTGATCTGGAAGAAAAATGAAGATCCAGCCTTTTCTTTCGCGTAAATCCACGCGACGCACAAAAAACGAAGTGAAATTCGGCGGGCGGTTGCAAAACTCTAAGATTTTAACGAGATAATCGCGTGTCGCAAAGTGTCGAATTCCTTGGAACAAGAATTTGGAAAAGAAGTGAGGATTTTAACGGAAGCCCAGGAGAAAATAATCCGGAAGTGGGGACTTCTGCCTCGAATAACTTTGCAAGTAGGCAAAGTGGACGTTTGGTATTGGCCTAGTCTGTTTTTAGAATTTTCAGTCAACTTCAAATTATGCAAGATCTTATTACTATCCGAAAGAAAAGCTTAGGATTTATTTGTATTAGATTCTGGATAATATGTTTACTTCAGGCTATTTTCATAGAAAATTAAAATTAAAATTAAAGAAAAAAAACCCACATTCAAATGTATGAACAGCGTTCTAACCGACGACCACTTGTCAGCCCGTCGGTCGATGATCAAAACGAATCCCCGCTGCGAGTCCTCCATCCTAAAAATACGCCCATATTTCAGCATCATCATTTTTCATTATTATTCAATTTTACGTCGTTTCCCCCGTTTTATCATCATAATTTTTCATAACTTTAGTCAATGTGTCAAAGGGCAATGGTAAAGGTGATCAAAGTAAACATGGAACATGTCCTAATGCTTGGGGGAAACCTTTTTGCTAATGCTCAAGCATACTTAACGAATAGCGTCTGGTATGTTCATAATAGGATGAACGCTGGCAGGTGTTCTTTCACAAGATGAGCGCATGTTTACCTATTTACTATGCGAGTTCTGACGATCCTTCTCTACATTCTTCCATTCGCGCATCAACTAGACCGTTTCACAATATGTACGCTTTTCATTGTAAAGAAGCAGTACAAATATCTAGAACAAGATTTCAGTATATGGAAAGGTGGGAATCAAAAGATGCTCATCTTTATTGTTAGAGGCTCACTCTATTCCATTCACTATTTCTATCATCTCTCACCTTTCCCCCT